>PYXC01000584.1:10302500-10315000 GCA_015244755.2 Tenualosa ilisha
CGCTACCCCTTGTGCAAAGAGTTTGGACACTCTTTATAGGTCTAGAGATTTGTTTACTTTGTGGTGGGTCAGCACTTTAAACTTTAAATGTATTGGTGCTGACACTCTTGCTCTGTGTGACTTCTCTATGTCTTTCTGGGAGGAATTATTAAGTAGCATCTTTTTTAGCATGTGGCATGTTAGCATGGAAAGGATAGCCTACGGTAGCCTACTGTAGCTCAGTTTCTGGGTCGGGTTGAAATAGGCGCTTTTTGTGTGTGTGTGTGTGTGTGTCTAGGTATTTGCTGAGTGTTTGAGGAGAAAATGTCCTCGTGACCTAAAAGCTTTATCCTGAGTTGCACCATTAGAATTGGTTGGACAGAGGTAGCCTGTAACACATGATTGTACCTACATGCCTTATTTAGCTAAGACTTTTGTTGCCTTTACTCATCAGGAGTCTCATGTTCAGAGCTGGTTTGCAGATGTGTACCAAACAGTGTTTTCTGGACACAGAGGTACCTTGTCCACATCAAGGTCATAAAGAAAAACTAGACACTCACGTAAGAAGTACTCAGAGGGGTCTGCTTCGTAGTCTGTGTCCTCTGGAAAGTGATCTATCTGTTTACACAATCCTTTGAAGTTTCCTGCAAAAGAGGAGCAACAGACAGACTCATAAGAAACCAGGGAACATTTGAATAACCAAATGGACTCAAATCAAGACATGCACAAAATAAAACAAAACAGCTCGACACAGCTACTGGCAGTGCTTCAAACATGACGCTGTTTCTCAACTGTATCCAGTAGGTGACTGTTTCGGTAAGACTGTGGAGAACTGTTAGAAGCTTCTGGAACTGTGGCGTTGGTGATGGTTGGTTGTGGTGTTGGAGGAGGGCATGCTGTGTAGCTCCACCAAGCCTGAGAGCGCAGGCCAGGGCCAGGCTTCTCTTCTCAGGCGAGGCTGAGGCTGCTCTTTTGAGTGCAGGCCCAGGGCCGGGACTCGCCAGCAGCAGGTGGCGGCTTGTAAACAAGAGGAGCACAGCTGGTGAGGACCTGGAGCGGCTCCAGCAGCAGTGCAAAAAGGGAAGCTCATCTCCTAATGCGTATTCATTTTGGCTGGCGCTTGTTGCGACGCAGCGAGCTGGAGACACTTGAACCAAGTTGCCTCTTGCAGCGCCATGTGCACTCTCTCTCTCACACACACACACACACACACACACATACACACACACACGTACACAAACACATTTGCACAACTTTCACACAGACTCGCGTGTTGTATATACACACGCTGAGTTTGCAGCCTAGCGCCAGTCACCCAAGGTCAGCGAGAGGATGTGGGCAACATGCGGCTTGCAGCCTGTGCCAAGTCTGAACTAAGGACACAGTGGCTAATGGATCAGAACCCCAATCAGCACTGCCCAGGCAAATCAGGATCCAGAGAGCTCATCTGGCATCAGTGATTCCCGTCCAAATCGCCTAATGGTTAATTATGCACCAAATGGACAAAACTGACTCCTGATCAGACTCAGAGATGCAGTATGGGAGACTTGGTTTGATGCAGTATGTATGACTGCATGGAGATTTTCAGCCTGCTTGTGGCTTAGGTATAAGAGACAGGGAGATGAGGCAATGTGTGCGTGCTCCTTTATTGCTCCTCTCACATCAGTGTGTGTGTGTGTGTGCGTGTGTGTGTGTGTGTTTGTGTGTGTGTGATTGTGTAATTGAGTTGCAAGGACTGTCCATGGAGTCTCTCACTGCGGAGGCGGGAGACTATGGGAACCCCTGTGCACACCGAGCTGCATGTAACACCCCCGCTAATCCTCAATGGGCAGGAGAAAAAGTGCTGAGTGTGTATGCATTTGTGTGTGTGTGTGTGTTTGTGTGTGTTGATGTCTTTATGTGTATCTGTGTAAATGTGTGTGTGTGTGTGTGTGTGAGTGAGTGAGTGCAGGTGTGTCTGTGTGTGGGAGGTGTGTGTATTTTTGCATGCACATTTAAGCTGTGTGTGTGTGTGTGTGTGTGTGTGTGTGTGTGGTGTGTGTGTGTGTGTATGTGTGTGTGTGTGTGTGTGTGTGTCCACTCCTTTACTTCACCTTGCTCTACTCTGGCTCGAACACAAGACATTGATTTCTATCAAGAAGCACCGTGGCAATTAGTGAGTGAAAGAGAGAGGAAAAGAGAGAGAGATAGAGAGAGAGAGAGTAGGGAGGGGAAAGGGAGTGGGAGAGGCACTCTTTCCAAGAAGGTGCAGAGCGGGGGAAAAAGATGAGAGGAGCGAATGAAAGCGAGTGGGAGAGCAGAAAACAGAGCTGCAGAGAGGAGCAGAACGAGGGAGTGTGAGAGAGGATGAGAGAGAAGGAGAAAAAGAGTCCAAGAGCAGTAGAGAAAAGATGAAGAGGTGGCAGAGGCAGAGAAGAGAGGTCTTGTTTATCACTAAATAAGAATTCCTTCCTTTTCTCTGTATATCTGCTATCTTCAGTACGTGATATCCACATTTACACAACAAATGAAATACATGAAGTTTTGATTTGGCTTTACAGAAAGCACTGTGGCCAAAAATAAACTTGAGAGTCTTTCACACCTAGGATGTACTACAAAGCATATCACGATTCCGTTACAGTGTAGACACACACACACACACTGCTTTGTGTTATTGATCTGTGACTTCTAACGTCCATGTCTACCCTTCCCAGCATAGCTTCAGTGTAAACTGACCGCGTATGAGAAATCATCTGTATTCAGAGGTGAGGATATAGAAAGCTATATTAACTGATGGATGTTATCACTGTAATGGTAACTCCAACCAGATACACTTTGATTCCGCGTGCAGGGCATTCGTTTTGTGCATTGTGTGCCTTGTGTGTGTGTGCATGGTTGTATGTTGCGACACTTATGAGTGTGTGTAATGGTTATTTGTGATGTGCTGGCAGCTAATGTGCTCTCCCTTGTCTACCTGGAATTCTGCACTACTGAGATCGCATCAACAACCATTGCCATACACTGTCAGCATCCGCTAACTCTGTGTGTGTGTGTGTGTGTGTGTGTGAGTTATTTTGTCATGTTTTAAATATTTTTCAGGAGCCCCCTGCCCTCTCCCTCTAAAAGCCATCGCCACCTCCACTGGCTCTACCAGCACTGAGTAGACTGTGACGCCAGCCCTCTCGCCTGCTCGTTGTCGGCGCAATGCCCCCCCTGCCACCGCAGGACCCTGCTAGGTCAGTGCCAAAGCTGATACACAGACCGAGGCCAAGGCCACAAAACACAAATGCCTCCCCACCCCCGCCCCCATCCCACCATCACCTTCATTCCCACACCCCAAGGCATTGCTGTGCCGGCCGACTCCTCAGCCCTCATACATCACATTCCCCCTCTCTCTCTCTGTCTCTCCCTCTCCCTCCCTATCTCTCTCTTTCTCTCTCTCTGTCCTGGACAGACCTCGCTGTTTCCACAGGGCCCTCTTGTCACATGCGCCAGGGCACTGCTGATAACTGTGTCTGGCAGCCTGGGGCCTATAAATAATACAGGAGGCATTAATAAAATCATGAAATAAAACAGAAACTCTTATGATTTCCTATCGACGGGCAGAGAGGAGCGGAGCAGGGGAGAAAAGAGTGGAACGGGGACAGATGACCTGATCTGTCTAGGGATGACTAGTTCTGCCCTCTGGGCATCGCCTGAGTGGACAGGAGCAGGACTTACTCAATCAACGCAGAGATCAGAGACGATTGTGAGCAGGTGAACGTGTGTGTGTGTGTAATAGCAGCTGTGTGTGTATGTGTGTGTGTAAGAGTGAGAGAGCAAAAGGGAGAGAGGGAAAGACTGTATGTGTATGTGTGTGTGTGTGAGAAAGAGAGACAGAGAGGGAGAGAGAGAGAGAGAGATAACAAAAAGGAGAGAGGAAATGACTGTGTCTGTGTGTGTGTGAGGTGGGGAAATGCTCATTGAACCCCCGTCTAGCGATGTGAGTAAGAACTATAGCCTGACCCCATGGACTCAGTGCTGTCAGGCTTACTCATAAAAAGCATAATTACGCTGAACCTTTAGCAGGGAGAGAGAGAGAGAGAGAGAGAGAGAGAAGGGCAGCGGGAGGTGGAGTGGTGGCGAGTATAAGGGCAGATTTATGGCAACCCTTACCTCACAAGGTCATCCTACTGTAAGCATTAAGTGTCCTTAACTCTTGCTTTTTGTCTCTCTCCTTGCTTCTATGCTCATACAGTATGCATTATCAGTGTACTGTATGTGCATAGTTTATGCAGTATCAACAGTGAATGCCCTTACATGGTATACATGATCAATACTGTGCGCTCTTAGATTGTATTCAATACTTCATTAGTTATACGTGAGAACAGACCAGCTTGACCACTAATCTCTAATCTCTGACTCACTCCAAGAAACCCACTCCACAACCCTCCACGCACTCCACTTAATCTCACTGTACCGTCATGTCTTCCTCTCCCTCTGTCTCTCTCTCTCTCATACACACACGCACAGTCTCATTTCCATTCCCTTCTCCTATTTTGTATAAATAAAAAAACAACAAATTGTGTAAAAGAAATAAAGCTTGTTTCCCCACCACCCTTCATTTGTGATATAGCTGTCTGTTACCGAGGTCACCTCGAGGAAGCCGCCACATGGCAGCCATCAAAGGCAAGAACTCCAGAAGCGAGACCCATAAACTGGGCTTGGGAGCAAGGGAAGGCTGTGAAAGTGTCAACGGCAAAAAGAATGCATACAAAAACGCTTCAGTATGGACTGTTAAAATAATGAAATCCTGTCATAAAAAACATGCTCCTTTCGCCTCTCCTCTCTGTATATCAGCGGGCTCGTAAACCTCAGCGAGTTGCCTGGTGACAATGGGGGCAGATTTTTTGGCCGGGGGAAAGTGTGATTTTTATTTTCATCCTAATCTCTGACTCCTAATGAATTTTTGCTTCTGCCCAATTTCCATTCAGTGGCAAAGATTACTCAGGGATTATTAAAGATAATTGGAAGTGGTCAATTATCAACCCCCTGCTTAATGTGCGCACACACACACACCACATACACACACACACACACCACACACACACCACACACACACACACACACACACACCAGCACCTCCAGACCCTCTAGTCTACCGCCTCACCTCCCCACCATATGTTTTACTTCCAAATGGAATTTGTGAGAGCATTACTGTGAAACTGCAGTGATCACACTGCATTCTGATAAACCCTCAGTAACCGTGTATGTGTTTGTGTGTGTGTGTGTGTGCTTATCTTAGGTCTTTGTAACATTTCTATGTGTTTGCTTGTGTATGTATTTGTGAGTGTATATGCACACCTGTATGTGTTTGAGACACATGTAATATTCAAATAATGTTTTCATATAGCAGACAGCATCCTATATCACACCATCCGTGCAGTGATGGCCGCTGCTAGTACTGATGATGTCATGTGCCCAGAGGCGGTGACAGATTCTCACAGAATCCTCCAGCTCCCAGGGGAAGGTGGGCCCCTGGTGCACCAAACAAGGACTGGAGCCGGCATATTGCACGGTTCCCATGTCCGAGAAGGATGTGCGCGGAGCTGGAGCGGCCCGCCCACTCACAGCAACCCTCTCGAAGGTGATGTCATCGCTTTGAGAAGGAGAGATCGATGATGGATCCCACTCATTTGAAAATGGATGGACATAGATGGGTGGTATGGTGAAGGTTGAAGGGGAAGAGAGGAGGGGTTCTCTTCTCTGTGGTGTGTAAATGTGTGTGTGTGTATTTCTGTGTGTGTGTGTATGTGTGCTGTAGGTGTGTGGGTGGGTGTGTGATGGTGATTTTTCTTGTGTATGGTTGTGTGTGTGTGCTTCAACCTGTTTGGTGCACATGTGTTAGTGTGCGTGGGAGCACACCATGTGTGTAGAGTCTATGTGTGTGTGTGTGTGTTTGGGTTTGTGTGCTGCTCACTCTTGTGTGTTTTGGTGTGGTGCTTGAGAGTGTCATAGAACTGTGTGGATCCCTGTGCTAGGATGCCCATATTTATAGTGGTATGTGATCATGCTTTTATGTCGGAGCATATATAACTCCATAGTTTATCAGACATCCATTTAATCCCAGTCTCTGGTTCCAGTGGGTGGAAAAAAAAAAGTTAGCAGACAGATTCCAGAGACTTGAGTGTGCGTCTCCATGGTTACGGGTGCGTGGGGTGCACTTATAGATACTCAGATAGATGGAGCTGAAGTTGGGGGCGACACTGACAGCAGAGACACTGTGTGTGTGTGTGTGTGTGTGTGTGTGTGTGTGTGTGTGTGTGAGAGAGAGAGAGAGAGATATATAGAGAGAGAGAGATGGAGGGTGAGACACCTGGCCAATAGCAAAGCCAAGGTCAACAGAAGCTGGAACCGCAGTATTCATGAAAACACCAACACACTAAAACACCCCTCTAACACACACACACACACACACACACACACACACACACACACACACTTTCTCATACTGTCACACACTCTCTCCCATACCCTCTCTCACACACAACCAAAGATTCACAAGTCCATTCATTTGCTGTTCAAAATTAGTTTTTCCTTCTAGGACCAAGATAAACAGTGTTTTGTAACTGACATAAAATATTGCACAATGGCACCTGCATGGAACCAGCCACAGTGACCATCATCTTCCTTCTTCCTTAAACCGGGACTTCGAGTTTCATCTGTGCCCTCAGCCTACAATAATAATGATTTAAACTACAGAGACCAATGGACACCTCACGCTGTGGCCGCTTATCCGATACGAGCCACTGTGTGATTGGAAGTGATGCTAGAGGACTTGGCGGCTCACTGCTAACCCAGATATGCAGCCTGAAGTGAAGGAACCATGGCTGGACCTTAATGAAAGCACTGCTGCTGCTCTACAATCATAACCATTAAAATAAGTCTGCAATTACAAGGAAAAAAAAACACAGTTGACACACTTGGACAGCGTGAAAACGTGGCCTGACCAGGGGCACCATGAGCTCAGTCTATCCAGGCCTGTGTTGTACTTGCTGTCCCTTTCTGTGTGTGTGTGTGTGTGTGTGTGTGTGTGTGTGTGTGTGTGTGTGTGTGTGTGTGTGTGTGTGTGTGTGTGCATGCCACAAGTGAGTGTGCACTGTGCATGTTCCTCATTGCACTGGACACTAAAACATTATTTACAAGATTCAGAAGAGTATTTTCACACATAAGAAACATTGGGTGACCCTGAGACAGTCTATTGTATACAGCGGCACCCTTAGCAGGCTGCAGTGATGCTCACCCTGTGCATACTGTGGTTCCCAGGTTACAGTTGCTGCAGCAGCACTGATGATGACTGGGTGCAAGGGTTAATGTGAGGTGATGGCATGGTAACATGGGCCGTCTTAATTAACAGCGGTAGTTGGGGCAGGCACAACAGGCCTAATCGGCAGATTAATCTTCATAATCAGAGGTTATTAATCTCAATAAGGCTTACCGCACAGGGTGGAAGCGCAACTAAGCACATCGCTGTGGTGCTGCATCTCCCCTCTGCTGCAGGTGTTGGGTTTGTGTATGTGTGTGTGTATGCGTGTGTGTGCGTGTGTGTGTGTGTGTGAGTGAACTGCTCTGGCTGTATAAAACAGCAATTATTTAAGACAGGATGAGAACATAACATGTGTGGCATAGATCTTTGTGTGTGTTGTGTGCGCGCATGTGCATAGCATTGCTTTTTGTTCGTGTTACTGGAGGAACAGTGAGCTGCCTCTGCTGTTGTGTGGGTGATGGTGTGATAGATAGACACAGTAGCTGATCAGTTACTGTTGGGTTGCCATGTTGTTCATTGTTGTCGCTGTGTCCACCATTCCATTCCATTTTACAAAAGGAAGCATTTCAAGCCTCCAGCTATTGAGACAATTCAGTGGTCCTCATATGAAGAAATACCATAAAAAATGCTTCTTAATGTGTCCTGACAGAATAATGTCGACCAACCAACTTTTCTATGTGGGTCTGTGAAATGTGAATAACGAAAAGTAAATTGAGCACACAAAGATAAAGTCAGACAATCAGAAAAAGCTGCAGATGTTCTCAGAAATACACAAGGCAAAAGTCCAATTGTTACATACTTACACAAAACAACTCCTCAGGAACTTAACAATAGCCTGTACAGTCTGACAGACTTGATTAAATGGGTGGGTTTTGTCACACAGCTCTCTAAAGTTACCGTGAGGATACAGTAATAACCTCCCGCTTCATATCACATAAGTAACTCCAGCTCCCCTTGAAACGCAGGCCAACAGATGATACCTTATTCCCATCAATACCCAAATGACCTAAGACTAAAAAATATGAGCAGGAGATAGAAGGAAAGAGAGAGAGGGAGGTGGAGGGGGGGGGGGGTTGAGATTTTCCAGCATTAGAGTGAGTCACAGGTGTTTCTGGAGAGAGTGAGACAGAGGGAAAGAGAGAGATGAAAGGACAGAGAGACGGAGAGAGAGAGAGAGAGAGAGAGATAGGGTAGAGGAATGCGTCACTGCCTTCTGGTCACCCTGATCTCTGCTCACATTAAAGTCTGTTTAGCTCCCTGGGGTCTGTGGGCCTGGATTCCACAGCCAGTGTTGGAGCCATGACCGACGGCTCTGAGGAGTCTTTCCCCGAAGAAGAAATGAGATCTTTAAAGCTGAACTTTAAAATCACTGTCATTTTTATATATATCACTTACATACAAGGAGCCATTGCCATAAATTGAGTCATAATATTAGTCTGACAAGCCAGACAATATAATGAAAATGTATAGTCTGGCCATGACCGATAGACTGGGCTCAATCCTAGGTGTCAAATCAGCGGTTGTCTTTCAAACTGCCTCTGCACGCAATAGGATAGCGCTATGACCAATCACAGCCATCTTAGTTGTTTTTTTACACCGTCATAGTCCTGTCGCCATCCTGCTAAGCCCGCCCAATGACTCTCTACAAGGACAGAGCATTGTGATTGGTCCGACCAAACCTGGGAAAAGAGCTATTGAGGCCCTATGACTCATGACTAGAATGTACCGGCTGGGGTTTCTCTAGATTTATAGGTTATCATAATATATAAACAAACCTGATTCTTAGAATTGGATTCTTGGATTCTTGGAATTTGTTATATGTAATAAGAGCTGACAGTATAGAAAATGAGAAAGTGAGTGCCCATTTTGTTTCCGCTCCGGAGATGCGTTTCATGAATACAGTATTCTCAGAGTGACCCAAGAGGACTGGAAAACGGGGCAATATGCTGTAGCAACGGCAACAGCAGCAGCAGCGGTGGCAGCGGCAGTGGCTTCGACTGCAGTTAGCGAGTTAGCAAACTGCAAACAAACTTTATTTGGGTCGTCCCAATTCATCGCTCACCTTCAGCCAATGCACACACACATACACACCCATACCCAACGCAAAGAGAACAACTTACAGGAGATGAGAGAAAGAGCAAGCGAGAGTGAGAGATGGAGACAGAGAGATAAAAAGAGAGAGGAAAAGAAAGATAAAGGAATTAAGATGGTAGAGGGAAATGTAGGGACGAGCTGAGCAGTATTATAAGGAGATAGGCTGAGAAGAGGGGGATAGAGAAGAGGGGAGGAAGGGTAGAAAGCAGGTGAGAGAAAAGGAGGAGGCTTGGGGAAAGAAAAGAGCCAGTGGGGATTGGTGAGCGTTCTAAAAACAGCTGGTCTGAGATCTTAGTGTCCTGTTACCTCCTGTTCTCTGTTCTCTCTCTCTCTCTCTCTCTCTCACTCTGTCCCTTCTTCTCACTCTCCCCCCTTCTCAATTCCTCTTTCTATCTCACAAACTCAGTTCTTCTCTGAGAAAGAGCAGGAAGCCCTTGATCATGTCCTTAAATCTGTATCATGATGATACACTGTAAGTGTGATTTGCCAATATAGTATGGCGACCACACAATCACGATTTCTAGGGACAGGCCGCGATTTTGGTCTGTCCTCGGAACAATACAAAAAAACCCACTTTGTCTCTGATTGTTGAGGCTAAAACGTCATTTATTTTAATGACATTGACTGTATTAACACATTACATTTACGCATTTAGCAGACGCTTTTATCCAAAGCGACTTATAACTTGTCAACTATCAATTGGTCAGGGCCAGTCTCCCCTAGAGCAACTTAGGCTTAAGTGCCTTGCTCAGGGGCACAACAGTGGCAGCGGGGATTCGAACCCACAACTTTTTCAGACTACTTGCACACTAGCCAGGTTCCTTAACCACTACGCGGACTGGGGTCTGGTCGCCTTACAATACATGACTAAACAACTCTCCTAAAGCTAGCTCACAATTATCATTTTGTTTCCTGCAGAACAATACTGGAGAGCAAGATACTGAGACTATAAAAAGCAGTTAGAACTCCATAGTGAAAAATGAGGAAATCAAGCTTCAGGTATATGATAATAAAACACCCTACATATACACATACCACACACACAGAGGGATTCTGTCTGTAGTCAGCACCTTGGTATATCCATGAGGTCTGCCTGTGCTTATGTGTGTGTGTATGTGTGTGAGTGTGTGTGTCACACACACAGGTGACTGGGCTTGCCTCGTTAGCTGAGCCAAAGGCATGCGTGCCTCTCCCATGCTGGCCGGGTGCTAATTTGATTTCCCTCACAGCAGCCGTTTCCTTCCCACTGAGCTACACACACACCCTGTAGAGAGCCCACCATCCAGCCAACCAGTCTGTCATCAACACAGACAGACACACACACACACACACATACACACACTCAAATGTGCACATAATCGCACACATACACACACATGTACTTACACACATACATACATACATACATACATACACACACACATCTTTCAAAGATGCTATCACCTCTATTCACCCACAAAACATACAATATTTAGAGCTATGTTATGTGAGATGATATGCTATGTCAGGTATGCGTCTACTATGTCCTCGGTAACCAATACACTGCTGATAGTGGACTGTATCTGACGTGTGCTTGAAATCTGTGCTGGAAACGGCCCGTGGAAGCCAAGCCTCAAAGAGAAACAATGCTGGGCCCCTACTGGAATCAATGGGGATCCCAAACTCCATTAATAACAGTGAGCGCCATAGACCTAGCACTTTTAGCGACGCCTGAGAAAGATTGCAAATCAAATGCGATCGATGGCGCCGCTTCTTGAGATTAAAGCGATGGCTTCATGGGCAGTGACCTGTGGAGAGGCCAGGTGACATGGCTGCCTTTGGAGTGAGACTCAGGAGGGGTGGATGAGGATTAGGAGAGGAGGGGTGGAGGGGTGGATGAGGATTGGAAAGAGTACTCAGTCACATAAGGGACATGATGACAAGACAGGACGAGGGACACATCTGACTGCAGCTGCCGAGCTGTATCACTGTCCTCGGTGTCAGACATTGTAATATTCACCTACAACTAAGTCAGACATTGTAACATTCACCTACAACTAATTCTGCTCTTTGTAGACTCTCTTCTCTTTAGGTTATCTTGCCATAAGTGCTGGCAGATAATCAATCACTTTATTTCTGATATGAGCATACACTGCAAAATCCCTGTTTTTATCATAGAATTGTGAGATTGTGTAAGAATGATGACAACTGATGCTGTCATGTTGTAGAAAACAACTTCTTGTGATGACTGCTTTTGTTTCATTCTCATGGTGACATTGGGAACTTTATCCCGCACTAAAAGCACACTCAGTCGCTGTCTCTGTACAATGTAATTTAGATAACAAGACAGTCTGCTCAACTTTACTTCGACTACTTGAAACTTGATCAGAGAAATGACTGTAAGATTGGTTGCTATACATAGTGTTTGTTCTTCTCTCTTGTTCTCTGGGTGCCCTCATAAACACAACCACTGTGCATCTGTGTGTGTGTGTCTGAGACATAGAGAGAGAGAGAGACATAGAGAGAGACAGAGAGAGAGAGAGAGAGAGCAGGGAGGTGAAATCTACTGGAGAGATCACGACCCACAAACCCTTGTGGCACCCTGACTCATAACACTGCAGCTTCGCTCCTTCACTACACAGAGTCATTTATACACACACACACACAGACACAAGTCCAATTCTGTTGCATATGACATCAAAATCAACAGTGATTACAGGAAAGAAAATGTGTTTGACGCATGACTAGCGAGGATTATGAAAAGGTTACCAGAGCAATCTCCTACACACAGCAAAGCACACAGGACTCCACGACTGCTTCATAAATGCTGGTGTCATTAACCACGAGTGTCAGTTCCTTTCTCACTAAGCCCTTGATTTTGTGCGCGTACACATTTTGAAATGTCTTTGTCAATGTTTCATTAAATGTAACTCCCTTCAAATAACGTGTACACTAGATGCATATACCTTCAGCACATTGATTTTTCCAGCCTTATGTGTTGCGTATAGCAGCAGTTCTCTGGGGTATGTTTGCCTGTGTGTGTGTGTGTGTGTGTGTTGTGGTGCTGGCTGTAAATAGCAAGTGACAGTGCCAACAGCAGCAGGGATCCAGTGGCGGGATCAGGCCCCTTACATCCCTCCGTCGTCTCACCTGCAGAGCAGCG
>PYXC01000584.1:10325000-10383052 GCA_015244755.2 Tenualosa ilisha
ACCATGTCACTACTACACAAATGACCACTCTCTGATTACCTTTGCATTTAATGTTATGGATCTTGAATTTCATTGGGTATTAGAGTTTCCCACTGGCAATATCATTGCCTGGTGTTCAGATTTAAATTATACTTCAAACGGATGATAATAGAGAACATATGTGATGTGCAATGGAAATGCTGGGTTTTGTTTTTGTTGTGTCATCAATGTAAAATGATGTTGATTGCCTGTCAAAGGCAGCTTCTGGTTCCTCCTACATAGCAAGCAGTGTAGTGTGAATATTAGCAGTGTTGCACGAGCACAACTGCTCCCTCGCACCAGCTACCAGTGTCCATCTCTCGCTCTCTCTGTGTTTCTCGCGCATCTTGTGGAAAAATGATGCAAGTTCCCCCATCTTTCACGCCTTTCATACGCCACCCAGCCCTCAATGGCGATGGCGACGACGGTGGCGGCGATGGTGGTAGCAGCAGCCCCATGCCAGCCTGCCAGCCAGCCAGCCAGCCAGCCGGCTGTTTATCCAACAGCACCATTTGCTGTGGCTGGGGGCTGTGCCAGTGTCAGGGGCGGCTGCTGTAAACACTGCCATCTGAGCCGCCCCGCTGAGGCTGCACTCTGGAGGGGCTGCTGCAGCCTCGCTGCCCCTGGGACCATTGGACCACACCAACACAAGGCCACCGAAAGTCCCCAGCAGATGTCCCAGATGAGCTCATGCAGCAGTGCCCTTCATGTGACAATGTTCTAACGACGCCTTTTTCACATCGCCTTTTTTCCTTTTTTATTAAGCTGCTGTGTTACGTTTTCACTGAAGACTTTTGAGTTGCTTTTAACAGAGATTTGCATTCACCTGGATGTGAATATGGTCTTCACACATGTCAATGTGATGTTAATCGAGAACCAGCTTACTGCTAGTTGGTTTGCATTCAAATGCAAATCCTAATCCATTTCTGCATATTCTTCAGTGACACAAAGAGAGTAAAAATTATATTCAAAAATTATATTTGGTGGAATGTCAAAAATGAAATTAAAAAATGATATTAAAAAATCAAAATTGAAATTGCACCAATCAGCTTCCAGGATTTCCAGGAACACTGAATAAAAGAAAGATAGAGAAAGAGAAAGACAGAGAGAGAGAGAGAGGAAGAGAGAGAAACGTCTCCTCTTGCTAGTCAATTTGACAATCCAGGCTGAAGCTCGGGAGACTGATTATCAGCCGAAGGGGAAGCGGTTTGCAGCCGACTGCAGCTCCTCCTCAGCGCGGGCGGCGCAGATCGATACACCTGGAATTCATATGAGATCTCCAGCCCCGCCTAATCACACAGAGTCGGTTTCAGTGCACCTCAGCGCTTAGCGCAGGGCTGCAGGTAGAATGAAATAACATGAGGGCTCATGAGAGGAAGGATTTTCCATTGAGTTGAATGTTTCCTTTGTCCCTCAGCGTGCACTGGTGTCCGGATCTTGGCCAGCTTCTCACAGGCTTTTATGTTATTACGCTGTGTCTAATGTCCCTATTATGAATTGCAGTGTGGTTTGTGGTGTAGTCACACACACACACATATGCGCGTGGACACACTCACACACACACACACATGCACACTTAGACATAGAGATAGACAGTCACACACACGCACACACGCACACACACACACATGCACGCATCATCCGTACTGTCTGTGCTGTGAGTTGTGCCCTTTATCTGGACTCTGAGTCTTCCCTTGACCCCCCATCATCCTGGAGTGCTGTGTCTTGGCCTGGCGCCCTGTTTCCCCTCCCCTCCACTCCCCAGCCCAAGCTCACACTAGCTCCAACTCAGGGGCACACTTGGCTGCCTTCTCTCCTCTCCTCTCCTCCCCTCTCCATTCTGCTCCTGTCCTCTCCAGCCCACACCTCCCCTTCCCCTCTCCTCCCTTCTCAACTCCTCTCCTCTCCTCGCCACCCTCATCTCTGGATCGGGCAGCCTGCCTGTCAGCACCTCGCCAGCTAGGCGCTAAGTGGGATCTGCAGAGGTGGAAACATCTCAGTCTCTCTTCCTCTCTCTCTCTCTCTCTCTCTAGCCTGTGCTGCAGTCCTGCTCCACTGCTGCCACACTTGAGCTGCCCGCTTGGCTGAACGACATGAGAGGCCAGTCTAGAAGTCGTTTGTATGTGTGTGTATGTGTGTGTGAGTGTGTGTGTATGTGTGTGAGAGAGAGAGAGAGAGATAGAGAGGCACAGATCGAGGTTCTCCTTCTCTCCGCTCTCTGATGCTACTCCCCAATGGCTCGTGTTGTACCTGGACCATCTCTGCAGACCTCGGCAGAGTTAAGACCACCAAAAGACCCTCCTTTAACACCCCCCACACCCACCACCCCGACTCCGCCTCTCTCCCTGAGCCGCCCCCTACTCCTGGGTTGATGCATTATGTTTGGGTCCCTCTCTGACACAAAGCTAATGCACAGTAATGGATTGCAAATGAACTGCGCCAAGGACACCGCCGATTCATCACCCAACCAGATGCTGCAGATTCCCCCAGCTACTGGGGAGAGGTAGGGAGGGGGAGAAAGAGAGCAGCAGCACCCGCGCTCGCCTTTAAAAACGAATGGATTGGATACGTAGCTAATTGATATTCATTTGAGGGGTCTCCCTGGGTGCTTGTGCCCTTTCAAAATGGACGGTGCCAGAGCAACAAACACTCCCAACAAAGCAAACCCAAAGCCTGTCTCTGTTCTTCACAGTCCTCTTGGAAGTAAGGATACATTCCATATGGCCATAAATACTGCACTTAAGCATTGCCCACACGCACAAATACATACATAATACATGTAATTTGAGTATAAAACTCGTCTTTTTATAGTGCTGACCAGAGAATGCTTAGAGGGTCATAAGGGGCGTGTGGTAGTGCACACAGCACTAATACAATATAGAGCTAAGTAGGAATATTTCAGTTGTGGTCTGAATTGTGTTTTAATAATATCTCTGTTTATCATAATTACATCCACTGTAATTGCATGTATTGACTGTACTAAGGTCCACGCAATTTACGTTTGACGCCGTGAGTGGGCTTAACAAAGCACGCAGCCGGACTGCTGTGAAAGTAGCAATCACGACGGCTGGCTCCCCATGCACAGGCCAGTAATTACAGAGAAGTGGGAGCCTCTAATGCATCGGACGCAAGTCGCCAGCATGGGCCGCTATACTGTGTGAGGCGCATTACAGTGCAGAGAAGACGCAGGCCACTCTGGGAAGAGGACAGAGACCTTGCCAACAGGGAAGAAGCCCTGCTTCATGGTCATGTGGTTTACCTGTTGTCAAACCTGTATAGGGCCAAGCAAACTGTGTGCCTGTGTGTGTGTGTGTGTGTGTGTGTGTGTGTGTGGAGACTTTACTGTACCTGTCTCCCCAACAGTCTCTCATATACTTATGATCTAGACACAAACACACACACACACTCACACAAACACACACTTACTACAAACACACACACTATAGCATTTAGTTATGCTTTGCCTAGGTGACCCTCACAAATCACGATGACCTAGCTAAAATGCTGTTCAGTTCTGTCAGTGCTGTTAGATCTGTGCCAAATTTTTGCAATATAAAACTTCACTCCACAGGATGGACTGATATAAGCCTTCTTCCCATTCAAAGTTTATGTACCATATAGAAAAATAACAGAAACTACTGTCTAAGATCAGTCCCCTTGAGACGACAACATTAAAACACCTTGTTCTTTTACTTAATGACCCTGACACAGTTGGCAATTATTTCGCAGATTTTGGCAGTTATCTCTCTGTGGTTAGAATTGTTCATAAATTCTGTTCTTTGGTATTCTGTAGACATATGTTCCAACTGCTCCATACTGAACAAGGATATTGATTTGCTTTTTATTTGATTTTGAAAAATGGTCTTGTGCTCTTTGCTATTTAGTGTTAAAGAGGCAATTGTATTGTCAGATCAGTGTGATTTTAGGCTGTGACCTAACAATCTGCCTGAAATATTCTCATTTCATATAGCTATGATTCACAAATGCATCAAAATGCCCAAAAGATTCAAATGAAAACAACTTTTTTCACCAATCTGATTGTCAATGGTAGAAAGCATGTACATGCATTGCAGCAAGGTGCTGAGCAGCCCTTGCTACAGTGCATTTATGCTGAGGTATTGCCTGTTGTCAAGTGCTGACCAGCTTGAGGTGGAAGACCATCTTGAGATGTAAGATGTATGAAACAGAAGAGTGAAATTACACACTTAATCCCTTAGAAATTACTGGATTACTGGATCGGCTCTGGATGCCCTTGCTTCCTAAATCTCTTCCTAAGTGTGCATTTGTCTGTATCAATAAGCTAAATGACATCCAAGTGAATTTATACTGAGGAGAAGATTGTAAGCATTTATCTTTATCGTTATTTGTCATTGTCGTAACTACACAGAAACTATATTAGACATAGCAACAATATATTTTATGCCATCATTCTTGGCTTTTGATCTACACACTCCTTTTAATCTTTGATTTGTCATCTATAGCCTGATAAAAGCTATACTTGGCTAACCAGTTGTAGTGTACTCTATGCTACTTGTATTGAGTGGTTAAAACATGACTATGATGATTGAGACATTCAACTACATTTTATAGTAGCAACATTATTGTTGACCACAGTAATATCATTACCTACAGTAGTAATATAAGTGTTAACAAGAGTAGCAATATAATTGTTATGACTCTATATTTCTTGCTCATTTATTTTTAATGTGTTTATTTTGTGTTTTTCTTGTCAGTCATTTTAATGGTAGAGAGTCATTCCAGCCTCTTGCTAGCTTTGCTCCACCTTCAGTGCCATAAAAATAGTGCAGCACTATGCAACAGTGCACATGTCACAGTAGTTTTCATTATTGGGAACCAGAAATAATGCCAGCAATGAAACCAGTATGCTTTGAGGTCTAATGTCAATGACTCCAGATGGTGTCATGATCTAGGTGTAAGTTGCAGTGTGCCTGAGAGAGAGAGAGAGAGAGTGAGAGAGAGAGAGAGAGAGAGAGAGAGAGAGAGAGAAACCAATAAAGGCTGAAATGATCATCTGTCGCACGTGGCAGGAGGAATGAAAGCCTGAGAGAAATGAAGCCTCATACATCACCTCCAGATGATTAAGGGAGGCTAGTGCAGTGGAGCTATACAGTCACACCTCCGGTATTCTCACTCTGCCCTTGGTTGAACCACAACCTGCATAGAGATCATTCTCCACCATACTGAAGGTCTGACATTTTGCAGTGGAAAATATGCAAGTGTCTTTCTTACATTCAGAGCGCATCTTTTTTGTTGGTAAGTGTAGATTACATTAACATTCAAAGCTGTACATACAAGAACACACTCACACATTTAAAGCTGTACATACACGAGGTCACACACACACACACACACACAGTGGTGTGTAAGTGTAAGTGGTGGTGCAGTTTGGGCTGTGTGTGGTCTCCTGCAGCACTGGCCGACGGAATAGTCCTGCTTAGCACTGCGATGGAGATCACCGGGGCCACTCGCTGCGCTGATCCACGTCCGAGATGGCCTGAGTCGATCAGATCGGGATAACGCTCTGCCGCGTTAGCCCTGTAATCTGCGCCATGCAGCTGTGTGTGTACAGCACAGAGTGTGTATTAATGCGGCCTAATGCCACTCGCGACACTGGTCATTAGCCGGCTTTGCCCTGTGCCAAGCTGGTAAGCCTTATCTGATCACTCCATGACAGTAATCCTGTGTCTCTCCAGCCATGGCACTGCCAAAAGTCACAGTCTCCCTGCCCATCTTTGTGTGTAGGTCTCTCTCTCATACACCTCTCATATGTGTGTGTGTGTGTGTTTGTTTGTGTGTGTGTTGGTAGTGGTGGTGGTGTGTGTGATATCTGTGTGGTCAAACTGTTGGAGGTAGAGATGCAAGCAGCAGCCAATTAGGTTGATAAAATACATTGTACTAAACACTAGGGCTGCTTCATATCAGAAAAAATGATAGTCACGATTATTTTGATTTATCGAAATCACAATTATTTAACACATGATTACTCATTAACTCTGAAAACATGTTGCATGTTCTGCTGAGAACTAAGAATTTCCTTGGACTTTAATATTTCCCGTCAATTCCCCATAAATTTCACTTTATATGGTGTGTGTATGTGTTATGTCGTTGGATGATGGATGTGTGCCAGTATTACGTCACCTCAAGAAAAGCTTCCTGAAATATTCTGTACTAGTTCCATGGAGTTGTGTGTGTCTGTATGTGTGTGATGTGTGTGTGTGTGTGAGATAAGAGAACACACAGCTAGATACTGCCTCTGTGATGATCACATCCTTGCCATAAAGACGAGCCTCAAAGACCTCTTGCATGGCTCAGCCTCCTCTGTATCCACACTACACACAACACACTGACTGAGGTCAACACCTTATCTGCTCTACCTATGAGACACATAAAGCTCTGGGGCATCCCTACACAAACACAGATTCAGAGCATCATATCTCTGGAGTAAGGAACAGAAAGAAAAACACAATAACCCCCCCCAACCCTCTACCAAATGTAACTACACCTCTTTTGTCATAGCCGTCTGGCCTCCTCCACAGTGTATCCTCTCCCCCCGTTAGCCGTCGCGTAGCTCCAGCTCCTCTGCCTAATGGAGATTAATCGAGGAGATTAGCCCAAGAATTCCACCACAACTCCGCCGCCGCTACACCTGCTCGCCAGTCGCTATGGCAATGGCAATGCTTCCCAGGTAGGATGGACCACCAGCCCCTGGGGCCTGATCCATCACTCTGACGTGTGTGTGTGTGTGTGTGTGTGTGTGAGAGAGAGAGAGAGTGTTTGTGTAAGCAAGAGAGTGTGTATGTGTGTATATGTGTGTGTGTGTGTGTGAGAGAGAGAAAGATAGAAAGAGAGAGCGAGGGCAGGTGTACAAGATTGTGCATTATGTGTGAGTGAGTGTGTACAGCAGTAAATGTATTTGTGTGAGATGTGTGTGTGTGGGTGTGCATTGTGTGTCCCTGCCTGTGTTTCCTTATAAGCGTAAGCAAGAGGGAGGAGAGTCAGAGGAAGAGAAAGACTAAGACGAGGAGAGAGAGGGAGAAAAGAAAGAGCAAAAGAAAGAGAAGGACAGAGGGAAAGAGAGAGCGAAAACCACTGCTCATACAGTGCTGCACCAGCTGTAATTTAAAGCGGGGCAGGACTACATGGACCTGCGTCACGCATGCAGGGTTCCCATCCGCCACTCGGCTTGACTCAGTGCGCCTCTCCGCTTCGAGGGAGAGGGCCCTTGGAGCCATCTGATTGACACCCCATTCCTCGGTACTCGCATGGCACTCGGCCACACTTGTGCTCTTTTCCTCCTGGGCGGAAGGCCACACATGGGAATGTAGTTGCGATGCATTCCCTACACTTAAGGTCTGCTATTCCGATTATCCCACAAATCTGATGGACACATGACATTATCTCAATTGTTCTTGATGATAATTCATAATATTACAAATGAATGGTCCATATTGACAAGCTTCACCTATGCCAGACATAAAAAAGGTTGAGGTTAGCAATGTGAGCATAAGAAACATTACAGCCAGATCTGTGAGTTTATTCCCTGGTTCAAAGCCCTGTTTTATTTTCAAATTCAGAGAAATATGCCGCTTTCATCACAGGGTGACTTCAATTCCCCCTCCCTTGGGAATAAATGTTTAAACTGTCAAAGTAAAAGCAGCAACCAGAGCTATGGCTCGGCATCTCAGAGCCAACTGTATGGCTGCACAAATTAAAGCCATGGCAAAGTGGCAGCCGTGAAAAGGCTGTGAATGATATTTACAATACGGTCCGCTGCAAAGTGCTCAAAACAAGTGTAAATCTCCATAATCAATAAATTCTGTATTTTACAGAGCCATCAGAGTGCAACTCTCCATTTTGCCTCAGAACAACTGTGGAGGTGTTTTAGAAACCTGGATCTACTATATTTTCTTTCTTTCATGGGAAATCGCTGTTTTATTTTCAGTCACAATCTGTATCCATCTGTGCATGTGTGTCAGTATTTGTGTGTGTGTGTGTGTGTGTGTGTGTGTGTGTGTGTGTGTGTGTGTGTGTGTATTTTACTCAGGTTAAGGGAGAGGTGGCTTTTACTCAAGAGTGTATGTGAAAATATCCACTTAATCAAACGCAGTGAGCCTGCCTTTACAAAACACACCACTGCTGTTGTTTGTCATGCAGTTGTTTTCCCCATCATTGTATAAGACTCCTGCTCTGTTGTAAATACTGCAATCTGGTCACCTGTTGCAAGAATAGCCTAATCTTCTTTGACCTTTATTTACATTGACTGAAGCAAACTTTGAGAATCCCAAAGTCCTTCCTAACCCTAGGCTCTGAACTCTCAACAGCAATTATGAAGTCGATTCATGTGAGTTAAATCTTTAAGGTGTCTGAGGTTAGGGCCCTGGGCTTGCAAGGGGGAGGGATTGAGATTCTGCCAATATTTTGGGCAACATTAAGTACAGACAGACCTGACCATATAAAGCTTGGACTGTGCACAGCTAAGGATCTCTCAGCTGTGTCCGAGACTCATGAGCAGGTCTTTGATGTCTCCCAACAGGATCTGAAAACCTCAGTAGCTCAACTTCACGCCACCAATTACCTATGCCCATTTCATGTGGAGTGCCATCCACTCCCTTTCAACAGTGTGCATCCTCGCATCCTGTCAAATAACCTGACCACCCCCCCCCAACCCCTAGTTCTCCAACACTTAGTATTCCTGTATAAATTGTGCTAATTATCCATGAATTAATAAGCTGCTCTTGCATTTTTAAATGCCCAATTTCCACAGCAGGAAGTCGTTTGAGCCGGTATTCAAATGAGCTTGACCCCAATGTGTACGCGCAATAGCGCAGGTTTCTTTGCAGAGAGCTTTCATCTTAACTCACGGGTAAACCGCACTTGCATGTAATTCACATCAAGAAACTGGCTACAATCACCAACACACACACACACACACACATTAAAACATGAATAGCAAGTGTGTGTGTGTGAGGTGTGTGTGTGTGTGTGTGTGTGTGTGTGTGTGTGTGTGTGTGTGTGTGTGTGTGTCCACTTAAGGCACTGTGCTTAGATTGCTGCATTACTGTTGTGTCTGTCAATGAGATAATTCAGTCAGGGAGCCAGGCACAGCCGAGATGCAATCATTCAAGATTACCCACTGGTCAGGAACCACAGCTGGGGTTAACTGTTTCTGGAACCGAGTCCAACTTGCTTGTACAGTCTTGTACAGTCTCTCCATACCGATCTCATATGTAGATTCCAGTATCACTGTAGCTCTACACAAGGCACCTAAATTAAATTTCCAGCAGCTGAGCAATTGAGAGCCACTTGATCAAAATAACATCTCTGAATAATTCTGGAGATTATGTGATCTGCTGAAACATACGTGTGTGCTGCTTAACTCTAAGTTTGTGTGTGTGTGTGTGTGTGTGTGTGTGTGTTTGGAAGATTTCCAACTCAGGTTTGAGCAGTGTGCTGAGGTGAGCATATGCCCATGTCAAACGTTGCAAGGACTTCAAAGCCCTGCAGTTAAGCCACGGGCAGGTGATCAGAACGGCCCTCAGTGACCCTGGAGCAGATGTGGCATCGGCCCAGCCTCACAGATGTGGCACGAGCCACCCTCTTAGTCCAGGCCTTCATGGAGAAACCAAGGTCAAAGCAGCGTGAACACACACACACAAACACACACACAGGAATAAATTCTGGGGCCGCTGGATGCTTTCATCTCAAAGATGTCAAAGCAAAAGTCAGATGTGTTTGAACATCCCAACCATTCGTCTGATGAATAGATGCTGTGTGTCATTTTTGAATTCTTGTAGTTTTAGAATTATGGGGCACAATCTCCAAAGTGAAACCACTGGCGTCACCGAAGCTTGTGAATGTGGCTTAATGTTTTAAAGTACGTACTTCAAAGTACAAAATACGCCTCTCCTAGTAAGAGAATGTGTGGGTGTAGTGTGGTGCATGAATTGTAATCCCTTAGATACGATCCTTGAGATATTGGCAGAGGGAGATCTAAGATGTTTTTATGACCTATCAAGGTCATGGGGAGGGCCACGGTCTGCCATTACTACCCCCGTTTTGGTATGATAGCAAACTATAAGATTTTAATGTGCCAAATGATCTACCAGAGTCACTAAAAATACAATGCAGTATTTTATACTGCCTGCATGAGTGTAAGTGTGAGAGAGTAACATGGCATGACATGGTCTTCATACCGGCTTTGGGGAGCAATCTTGCTTTTGTTTTGTTTTTTAAACCGAAGCCAAATCATGAACTATTCTCACAAGACTGACTGGTGTTAGTTCACTTGCTAAAATTCCAAGACTACAGTGATTTTAGGTCAAGATTTTTCTTTGAGTTTGGATGGAGCTGCACCTCAAATGTAACATGTACAAGCCAAGCAAAATAAATTGTGACAGAAACAAGAGCTACTGGTAGAGCATCATTAGGGTGAGTTCGGTATGGACCGAAACAGGAGGCCTTTTGTAGGGGTGTCATGAAATCTGTGGATCACTGATCAGATGGAAACGCGTGGGAATGGGAGCCCTTGGCAAGGTTCTGATTCTGATCTCTTGTTGCTGTCCATGGTGCTGAAGCCATGTCCCTTAAACTCTCACCTCTTGGCTGCAAATGGCACACCATGGGGAAGAGACTAATCTTTGGGATTTGGGTCTATGAACACGTAAATATATGTGGTGGCAGAGTTCTCTTTCTATGACTTTGTGTTGTGGTAGTGAGGGTGTGTGTGTGTGTGTGTGTGTGTGTGTGTGTGTGTGTGTGATGGGGGGGGGGGGGGGGTCTGTCTTGACAGAGAGAACGTGAGTGGGCGGTTCAGAGAGGGCATCAAGAAAGGGGATACCAAACGGGCATGACTCTTACCTTCCAAGCAACACGTCCTCCACAGGCCTGAGTGGGTCATCACCTCCTCGTTCTTCTTACTGGTCTCGTTCTCGCTGACCGTTTTGACTTTGCACACGCCGCGCGAGTAGAGCCAGTAGTCCGTGCCCACCGCGATGGTCATGAGACTGAAGGCGGCGAATGCACCGACAGTGGTCAATAGCATCTGAACTCCGCGGTCAAACACGCCCATGTTGCCGCATTCCATGAAAGGGGGACCCCCTTTCCTCTTGATGTATAGGAAGTAAATATTTGAAAATTTACGGGACCAAACCAAACTAAAAAAATGGGATATATTTGATCGAAAGGAGGGGGAAGGGGGAGGATGCGGTAGGAACCTTATGGTTGCGTTTGGGTGAGAACCAAACAAGAGAGAAATTGATCAACGTTTCAGGGAGGCTAGGAAGCGAGGCGGCGTTATTTCGTCTGCCTGCTCGTCTTATATAATTCTATTCCTACCAAGGAGAATTACAGCCACTTCAATAGCCTAACGAGGCTAAAAATCTACAGCTGTCTTTTCCTACAGCTACAACTTACACCTACGCTAGGGCTGTAAAAGCTAGCGGTTAGATTATTTATATTTTTATATAACGTGTAATTACTTAGGCCTTAAATAATGTAGAGAATATATCATAAAAATGAATAGGCAAATCGAAATATTCTATCGATTGATGAATACGAGACCAACTGGTTGCAAAATGCCAGTGGGTTTTCTACTGTGTTTCTTGAATTAATGGTTTAACACTTGCACATCACAGGCAAGGTATTTTGATGGGTTAGGATAAAAGGATAAACACTGCACTGTGAGGAACGCTAAACTCAGATGAAATGGTTAGCGTGGAAGGGGGTGGGGAGACGTTAGAGGAATGGCAGGCTCGTATAGACAGCAGCGTCTGCCAAGCACTTCAATATGTTTGAAAGAATTAAATTAATTTTAATAAAGCTGGCCTACGTGACAGAATACGCCGCGTATGAACGACTATGCAGTTTTTGAATGTCTATGCAAGCCCAGTCCGTCTCAATCTACCGGGAAAAGCTGGGAGAGAGGGGGCCAAGGAAAATGAAGGACAGGGAAAGATCTGTTCAAATAAGGGAGAGTAGAATGTTAATGGGTGGATGAAAGTCCAGTGAAGATTAAAAAGGAAACAGAAGGTATCTGTCAAATGAATCGAAATATCATTGAACGAACATTAAATCGACAAATCAAACCAACGATGGAATAAAACAAACCAAGCACGACAAATTAATTATTAAACAGACAAATCTGACGGAAATGGAACAAATTAAACAACCGCTAGATTTCCTTTTTTCTAAAATTCTGGTCCCCAGTTTCCATATGTAGCTCCTAGCTCTTGGAGGGTTTCCGTCGAAAATGGCAATTTGCTGTCAGAGGAGATGCCGTCGACGATCCGTGTAAAGCGGGGAGCATCCAGCAAAACGAGCCGACCATTACTCGACATAGAGCCGGGTAGAGAACAAGGTGGTGGGGGCGCCGGAACTGCTCCCCGAGTGCTCTGCTGCTGATGCTGTTGCCTGGATATCCAAATCCACGGTGGCTGTATCACACCCAGAATCGGAACCACTACCGTCCCGCTCGCATAGCCCTTGCGCCATGTAAAAGAAAATCAATCTGAACGGAGCAACGTGAGTTTGAAAAGGCAGGAAAATGACGAGACCCTCGTTTCCCCGTTTCTCTTTGCTTGGATGACAGTTGAGATTTTAGGGGGAGGAGGCTGTTAGGACGTGCTGCTGCTGCTGAACGAGAGAAGAATTACACAACCAGGAGAGGGTATCCACTGCACGCCACGCCAACTCGACACTAACACGTCTGGAGCCTGGAGAGCACGGCACAGACGAGCCCGTGTTGTTCTGAATGTCGGTGTCAGTGTTGCACGTTTGATTTAGCTCGCTTCTCCTCGGACGACAGCTAAGCACGGCGCATGGATGAAAATTCTTCTTGCTCAAACGGCTCTTCCCCCCTTCGCGTCAGCTCCTGCGCACTGGTTCCCAAGCCAAGAGCTCGTTCACCGAACGGTTGCTGGAAAGATATTAAAGATTTTAATTCCCTTTCAAGAGGGAGGGGGTGGTGGTGGCGCCGAGGTGAGGAGGGGTTGTCGGCTAGCCTACGTGTGAGAACAGGGGAAGTGGGGGTTTGTTAGAATTGGTTGAAAGAGAACAGCAGCATTCATTTTATACTGAGGGCCTGTTAATGCATTTGTTTGATGAACATAGACGCTGATTGGGTTCCGTGTCGCCCCCGCGCTTGTATGACAGCAGCGCCCTGTCCCTTAACGTCTCCGGTATTCAGTCCTAAAAATAAGCCTCCCCATTATGTACTGGACTGTGAATTATTTTGCGTGACTCCTCTCGCTCACTTTCCCGTGACATGATTTTGGTTGAATGCTGCATAACCTATATGTCCGCAGAGGTAGTCTATGTATCTACTCTTTCACGAATCTTAATCTTCCTCATTCTCTCACTGTGTACAACCGAACCACCGAAAGGCACCTTTTATGCTTTCAGAGTGGCTCGCAATTCAGAATGCTTTGTATAAGAACCGTTATGTCGACATACAGAGATTGGAGTAATAATGAACCATAAGTGCGAAAACTGCTTTGCTCTCCTGACAACAAGGTTTAGATGTTGGGACAAAGCTGGGAAATGCGATGGGGATGCTGCTGACCATCGCTCTAATTGTGGTTCTGAAAGGGACAGTGCCGGAACATGAGTAGAGGCGCTTGACTCCCCCTCGCTTTGAAAAGCCGCACTTGCAGGCTAGCTGCCTACACTACACAGGTGACACAAAACATTACTGTATATGTCAATACCCCAGTGATAAGCTTCTTGAATCACTGCATGTTCCTCTCAACATACACAGACTTGTCATTATACTACTTCTTCGTTCACTAACACCATTATGTAAGTTCAATCAAAAACGTTTGGTTTGGGCAGTAGATCCCTTGTCTATTTCTCTTTAACTTTCTTCTAGCCATCACAATCCAGTCACATAGTGTCTCTCTGTGTAGTGTTGTTTTCCGAGAGGACACAGCTTATAGCCAAAGACAGACTTGCTAAACTTTCTGCTACCACTGTCCCTGCCCTCCAACTACTCCTTGGACAAAGGACGCACTTAAAATTCCAGTGAGTATGTGCTTTGGATCACTCAGGGAGCAGACACCAGTAACTGCTCTGAAATACATTAAACACAAAGCTGAAGAATCATGTTATACAAAAGCACAATGTGAACAAGAGGAAAAATGTGAGTGTCTGACCAGAAAATGAACATGTGTGTGGAGGCATATTGTAAATAAGACAGAAAGCTGCAACAATCTGTATATAGCAGGCCTACTCTTGTGTTGTTACACAGAGTCAGTGCAATGTCAGTGGTCTTTAAGACTTTATAACGGCATAATGAAATTCACTTTGACCTCAACTGCACATTTGAACTTGACACCACACACCTCTATTCACTCCACCATTCAACTCCTCACCATCCTGAACCCAAACACACCCAAATCTGAGGACACTTCCCTGTGTTCACCCTGAGAAGTGCACCTTGTGTGGAGAGACTTTATTCCTATTACTGCTGCTGCTGCTGAGAAGCTGGAAGCTCCCACCAGTGTGCACTGCTGGCAGACACAGGCTCCATTATCAGGCTCTCCTGTATTTACCCAGCCTTCTCCAGCACACAGATTTGGAGGCCATTAGGCATGTCATGACAGACTGATTTAGCAGTGAGCAAACAGTGGCAGCACAGAGCTTCTGGCCAGGGCGTCCATGCGGTCCTTGTAAATCAACAAAGAAATGAATGAATGAGTGAGCAAACGAACACAGATTGTCAGGGAGTGAAGGCATTCTTTTGGCCAGTGGGATGTGATGGCAGGCATGCCAAAAGCAGAGAGAGCCATGCTGGGTAATTGAGACACACACGAGATGTGCACAGCTAAGTGATCAGCCCAGCACATGATCAGGAATGAACCGAAGGTTGAGTTGACTGCAAAGTTCTTTCATGGCACCTGTATGTCTGTCATGATATACATTACATATGACTGTGCCAAGGTTCAAAATTTCCAGTTGAGGCTGTTCAGTCTGTGTATACAAAGCCAACTGTGTGTGCATGCTAATTCTAAGTAAAACTTTATCAGGTCCTCTTCAGGCAACTTTATAAGCCTAGGTTTCTTTGTCCGTAGAATACCTGCCAAAGGGTCTAGGAGAATCACTGAACTGGATCTGAACTTTGGATCTGAATCTTGGTACCTCAACATAAATGCAGTTCCCTGCCTTTCTCTGAGTCCCACAAAGTTTAGCTTTTCACACCTTATCTGTTGGTATCCTTACAGCTTAGATTCCATTCAAATGTAACGATTAAAGGACTCATTGCAGTAAACATCTATGGAGTCATGGAGATCATTCTTCTTCCTTCAATACATGTCTGGTTTGACCTCATCCTGATGGTGAATAAGCTTCGCAAATCTCGACTGACAGGTCATGGAGCAGCAGGATAAAATGCCTGAAGCACACATCTGCAGTGATTAATTAACTCCACTAAGTACATTCCAGTGAGTGTGTGTGTGTGGGGGGGTGTGGGTGGGTGAGTGTGTGTGGACATCCCCCTGTGTGTGGTGTGTCTCTGAGCCCACGCTAAAAATCTCTGTGATTCTGGGGTCTCACTGTGGATTTGGGACATGCTGGTGTACACGAGGCCCGGTGATCCCAGGCCTGTGCAGAGGGAGGCAGTGAGCAGAGCTGAGCACAGAGCCCTCAGCTCCCACTCTTCCTGCCGTCACTCCCAGATGGACCTTTAATGTCAGTTTAGCGTTAGCAGGCAGAAACATCGGCGCTAATCAAGTGCTTTTGAAGGTACCTCTGGAGTATTGGCTTAAGGAATGCACAGAGCAAATTGTGCTCTGGAGAAAGAGAATGAAGAGGGGAGAGAGAGAGAGAGAGCAAATGAATGAGTGGAAAAGCACACTGCACACAAAAGAGATGACTGCTCTTTGAACTGTGTGTGTGCATGTTTCTGCGGGTGGGTTTTAGTGCTTCTAATTGAACCTAATTATGGGGAGTCTCTTGGTAAAACCCTTTTGTGAAGACTCCTGGGAAGATCCCCATGCCAGAAACCTACTGAAAGTGCTCAGCTCTTGCTACTTCTCACATCACCCGCACCCTCTACACTCCAGATGAGCAGCTTTATTAAGGAACACAATTCTCCCAAACTCATTTTCACTCTTTCTTTAAGTTTACTCTCAATTTCATTTCTCTGTCTGAATCTGCAAAAGAGTTTACTGCATGAGTTTAAGCCATGGCAGGTGGTATATGTGTAGTATATGCTACATGACCTACAAGGCATGTAAGACCTTGCAAACACCACCCTGGGTCATACTGGCATACAGTCCATATCTTGTATGGCTACTAAATTTGAAGATGATGAAAAAATTGTTATCTGATTAAACCATAACTCATTAATGAGCACATTATTGCTTTAAAGTGTATGCTTTTGTTCTAAATTTGTTTCAAAAACATGTTGCATTACATCTCTAGGTGTAAACCACTATCACCTATTCACCTCCACTGTTTACTGTTTCAGGAACACCGTCTACTTTTGGCATTTTCCAAAAACACCCACTGGTTTCTGAACATCAAACTCATCTCACAATTACATTCACTACATGTTTTGCAAAGACTAAAAATAAGGAAACCCAGTTTCCCTGATGTTCTAGTCGCACGCCTGTTGTTGCTTGGCAGAGCTCAGGAGATGAGGCCCCTACCCCCCCATACAACCCCCCCCCCCCCCCCCCCCCAGCCAGGGGGTGGGGGGACTGGGGGTATGGTAAGGAGGGGGGTGGGGGTGAGGAGAGAGGAGTGATAGCGCAGGCTCAGACTGACAAGGTTCCGCTGGTCAGCTCTGAGCTAATGTGGCCACCAGAGGGGGCCAGCTCACATCAGGTTTCCCTTCTTCACTTTGAGGCGGTTGAAAGGGAGAGAGAGGCAGAACTGCACATTTCCCCTCGATGCTAAGCTGTACTGCAGCAGATATCCTTTGGAAGCACTGAGGAGAATGGCAGGCAAAGCCACACTCACGCGTCCATTAAACGGATCTCCTGCTTCATAATGGTGTCTGCATTTTATTTCTCCTCGCTTTTAGACAGATTTTTTTTTTTCCCGTGGAAAATTGGGAGTGAATCTCCCTCTTCTCTCTCACAGTGCGATCATTGCCCCAGATGCAGCTTTGACTGACAGATCCTGATAGCATACGCAGGTAGTCTTCTAATGACAAAGTAAAGTGCACGTATAGTTGTAAGAGAAGCACTTGCTGTCAGTCTCCAGCCATTTAGGAACACATACACACAGAGATGTGTGTGTACACACACACATACATGCACACACACTCACACACACACACACACACACACACACAACTTATATCTTACCAGCCTCTCATAGTCATTTTAGTGTATTATTATACACTCTCTCACACTTATTCATTCAGCCACTGTTACTCTCACAGTCTCTTACTCACAAAAACACACATCTGTCAGCCTTTCAGGAGCCATTGAATTTATTTACTATTGTTCATTTGACCAATTAGAGGGCTACATTAAACCAAATGTGTGTTTTGCTGACTGAGATGTTTGTTCATCTTGCCACTTAAAATCTGTCTGAACATCAAACCAACAAAAATAGAATATAATCAAAATAGTCTAAGGACATTTCCTTCCACCCTCTCCTCATTTTCTCCTTCTCTTGTATGCTCTCCATCTCTCTTTCTTTCACTCTGTCTCTTTCTTTAGGTGCTGCTGGGTGCTCAGCCACTTGAGAACAGAGCTATGGGAGAATCAATCTGTTTTCAATTTGCAGCAGCAACTCGCTTCCTCGCATTCTAATGAGAGGGCCTGTGAGCTAACCAAGCCTCACAGACCAGTAGAGAGATGAGTTAAGACAAAAACTAAGGGGATATACATGAATATGTAAAAACATCTATATATAATAAATATAAACATACACAAACTGTATATGGACATATATGGTCCATATATGGACACACTGCTACACAAAATGGAAATAGTGTAATAAGCCTAATCAACTGAAACCCTCAAGAGGGACAGCAAACCGCAGTATGCTTTGTACTGGACTGAACTGACTGAACCTACTTTGAAAAGCAAGTGTGTCTCCCACAGCAACACAGCTGTCCTACCTGAGACTATGTACACTGATTATACGGTAGGCCTAAAACATTAGCTCACAATTTGTTGTGGCTAATCCTGTGATCAGATAAAATAAGATAACAAAGTGGCTCTCAGCTTTCCCAAACTTTTCCATGTTCATAATTCCACTAAACTTCCTATCTCACTTATTCCCAAGCTGTGTATCTGTTGAATAAAACACAGGTGATTTACATTTTGCTTGGCTAATTAATAGACATCATAGGCAACCACTGAATACTTTCTGAAGTCCTATACTGTACATCCTGATACAAGTCTGCCCCTATGTGGTGTGAAGCGGGAACTACTGGTGCTGTCGCGCGCAAATCCCTTCATTGTCATTGTTGCAAGTCACTCTGTAGATACGAAGTCCAAATGTGACTAATTAGTCTTCTAACTAGTCACAAAGCAGCTATCCATACCTTACCCGATCAACAGCCATTTGATCAAGCCAGAAGTCACTGTGGGAGGTGCGGAAAGCTAAACTAGGATAAATCCTAGACGAGGACGTTATGAAAACGAAACTTAAAGTTGACCACCACTAAGGAACTTTTGCAGAGGCTACCACATAGGTCAACGCAATTATCTGAATATTCTCGAGGTAAACTTGTCATCATAAACCCAGTGTGGCTGCCATGTATGCGCCAGGAATAAGGTAAGACTTAATCTATTAAATTAAAAACAACTTCGTTCCTTTACCGAGAAGTGGTAATTGTCTTTACTTCCGCGATAGACGACAATGAGACAATTAAAATGTCATGTAAAGTATAAAACTGTGTTGAAAGATTTAGTTAGCATTGTAGTCCGATGAACAAATTGACTAATGAAATTAAATAAGTCAAGGTACATGAAATGATTTGTATTAAGACCGACAGGTCATGTCAGGGCAAAAAAGGTCAATATTGACTCTTGGTGTGACAGAGGACATGCATGCCTCTTAACCAATAAACTACAATGCATCCAAGACACTTAACCCTTGGCCCTCATAATCACCTGATGTGCATGACATAGGCAAGATATTGTGCTCTTTCTTTTAGCATTTTATATCTCTTAGGTTTCAGTTAGTCTACCTGAGTGTTTCATGACTCATCTCTAAGGACATGTAGGCAGACAGCATTACCTATGCTTCCTGTTGCATATTATAATTACAGTAGGGCAACACATTTCCACATTGAAAAAACAGATTTCATCTTAATTTCATCTTGCTGATAGTCTTTTGTGCAAATCTAAGAATCTAGAATCAAGTTATTATTTACTTCCTAATTCTCTCATTTCCAGGCAAGTATTAAGAGAATCATTAGGCCAGTACATCTCAGAAACTTTATCCAGCATTCAAACCATTAAAGATTTCTTGGAAAAGAAAGAAAAATGGTGCCTCCAGAGAGAGACTGAAGTGGACATGATGAGAGACATCAAGGACAGGTCAGATCAGATCAGATCACTCTTTCCTTTGACCATGTGCAAAACTCAGAGGATAAGGCCAAAGCTTTTGGCCAGTTTGTGTTGAGCGGTTTATCTTCAGTGACTGCAGACAGCAGGCGTCAGGAGCTGGAGAAGGAGCTGGGAGCTGTATTGGAAGACACCCTGGACGGGCTTGAGAAACTAAAACGCTTCCTGGATGCTGTGGAGAAGCTGGCTGTCACGTCGCTTTTTGTCTTCACAGATGGTCGCCAGCTGCCCAGAGGAGTGAGCCCCGCAGACGTCCGTTCTGTTATCTTTGCTGCGAGGATGGCTGCTCCTCGCCTTGTTCACTTCAAGAGGGTTGATGCTGCTTTCTTCCTCCCCAGCCTGAATAATGTAGAAGTCCTGGCCTTTCAGTTGGATAAATACATACGCATTTCACAAGAAGTCTTTCAAGACCTGGAGAAGAGGTCAGGTCTTAAAGCAAAAGTAGCCTTTAACTGTATGACATGTTGAAAAGATACATTTACAATTACTTTCTAAAGGCTTTATTGGGCCCTATTGCTTATATTCATAAAATTCCATCATATTTTTTATCATCAGAGTGAAGAGCATATTAGCTGTGGAAAGCAATTACAGGTAAGACACAGACACTTCTAGGCTTACTGTCTCAAAGGCAGATTAGGCCCAAACCTCTGTGTAATACTGTTTACCCTGAAAGAACGATTTAACTGCTGAGTAAAAGGTTGTGTAGTCAGTTATAGCAAACTTATGAGTATATGAATGTACAGAATGAACAAAATGCAAACATATTTCCAGAGGGCCAAGTTGTGACCAAGCTATCAGCTTCAATGAGGGTACAAGTGAGAAATCCATTCAGATGATGCTTGACCATTTGAAGTGTCTGAACTTCATCGGGTATTGTTATTACCATTTGTACTGCCTCAGTAATTCCAGAAACAGCTGATTTAAAAATGCTGTCACCAACAAATAAGTAAACATACAACTATAACTATGACATTAACATTTAAGACTTTTGTCACTTCACAGGCACAACGAGGATGTGAGACTGACTTTTCTCTTCAAGCAAGCTGCTCTGTCCTTCATAGGCCTGTTCAGTCAGCGCTACGCCAGGATGCTCCAGTTCCTCTCTGATTTGGAGGAGAATGCAATACAGCTGGACAACATGAAATTAGGAGCCAATATCTCTAGTGTGGCTGGCAGTACAGTGGGGGTGGCAGGGGGTGTATTGTCCATTGTTGGCCTGGCTCTGGCCCCTGTAACTGCAGGCGTCTCCTTGGCTCTCACTCTGACAGGGGTGGGTCTAGGGGTGACCAGTGGTGTCAATAGTGTGGTGACAAGCGTCACTGAAATCGCTGTCAACAGACGCCATGGGACCAATGCTAACAATATCTTCAAGAGTTTCATGGAGGATGTTAATGAATTTTTACAGCGCTTTGAACTGGTAGCCAGCAGTGAAGGCCCAGCTACTGGGCAAGATGAGCTGGATTTGGTGGTAGGAGCAGGAAAGGTATTAGCTAAAACATGTGGAATCGGAAAGAGCATTGATGCCTTGGTAGATGCTGCCTCAGCTGTTAAAACCCTCCAGGCTGAGGAAGTAGCTGCATCCGCTGTGAAGCTGGGGCTTCAAGAGGCCAACACAGGAAGAAATATCCCCAAGCTGGCTGCAGACCTGCCTGACATTGGGCAGCTGGCCAAAGGAACTCCACTTGCCCTCTCAAAGTCTATGCGGTCTGGCTTCATTGCCCTCAATGCACTTTTCATCGGTCTTGATGTCTTCTTCATCTGCAAAGACAGCATGAATCTTGCCAAAGGGAGGAAAAATGAGGTGGCCCAGTTGATCCGCTCCAGAGCAGTTCTGTGGCGCTCAGAGGTGGACTCTTGGGAGAGGATCAACAACTCGCTCTGCAGAGGGATCTGGAAGTTCATGAAGAGCTGGAGAACCCTGGAGCAGCCATTTTACCTTGAGCAAGTCAGCTAAAGAATTCAAAGGGTATCTGTCATCTGGCACAGAAAGTTATCTTGACCTATTTTGTCATATACTGTAAATAAAACAGTTGTGCCTTTATACACCACCTTTCAAAAATTTGCGATAACTTGGAAATGTCCTTGTTCTTCATGGAAACACACATAAAATAATGAAAATGAACAGGATATGCTTTACTTGTCAGAATTAGAAATAATGAATTTCTTTTGAAACAATGAATGTATTTTTAAATGTATCAAAAAATATCATTTAGAGTATATTTGACAAAATAGACTTTGCTCTTGTCTGTCTGAAAGGGTTTCAACTGTGCAGTATACTCTCCTTTGTACTATCATATAAATAGCTTGCCTGATTTTACTGTATTTTACAATTGCCTGTAACAGAACCACAAAACTGCATTTTGTTGCTCACAATGTGCAATCAAATACTGTATATCTCATATGGTGATGTGGGTTTATGGTGAGAACTTTTCAGATAAAAGGTAACATATTAGTTACCTTGATTGTTTTTTGTTTTTTTCGTATCTCTTTAATCACTTGAATGCCTGGTGCTGCATTGTATGTATTGCAATGCATTGTCCACATTTCAGAGTGCCTCTATCAGATTTCTTGTGATATGCTATTGATGAATAAGATATTGTCATCAAATATGACAGATTAGCGTGTGAAACTAGCACACTAACAGTTTTCTTTCTGGTTTAGGAATAGCCATTCACTTGGCTGGATTTAAACATGGCAAAATATGGCTCTTTTTGGAATGTTAAATTCATGTGTTAAAATATAAATAATAACCTACACTCTTTTGATCCTGTGAGGGAAATTTGATCCCTGCATTTAACCCAATCGTGAATTAGTGAAGCACGCACAGCAAATTGAAGGACACGCTAACCTGGAGCAGTTGGCTGCCTGCTATAGCGGTTTCCGGACCCCAGGAGCTATCTCACTGCACATGTCTAGTGTCCACTTGTCTTTGTGAGAGAAAAATGGATGATGCATTTCAAAATAATTTTATTTTTATGCAGTTATATTTTTTGCATTACAGTGTCCATTGTGAATTACCCAAAGATCAAACATTTTGTGCAACATTAAAATTGAAAGGCAAAAATAATAATTAAATACATATTTTGATATGTATATGAAGTGTAATATGTACTTCTCTCTACCTCATCTGAAATCTGTAAATTTGCCGTGTGGTTGTTTCAAGCATGGGTTGGGATTGTATGCTTGTATCTTGTATTACAGTACATCACGTGACACATGACACAGAGAAGAAACAGTGCCCTTTGGACAGGAAAATTATCGTATGCATCAATCAATATTTGTGTTCAAGGATTACAGCTAATTTACTAGGTGCAGTAACAGAAGAAGTACACACTCCAGGGGCTGGGAAAAAGAACCTGCAGTCTCATAAATTGATACTATTTACAATAGTTATTAAAATGCTTTTTGGTGATACGATCAGACATGGTCAGCTCTAAATGCAAGTGCACATCATCATTAGGACTCATTTATCAGACCACTCAAATCACTTGCCTAAGTGCACTGCAATGCATTTGTAAATGTGTAAATCCTGGTGCTAATAAATGAGATATTAAACACAATTGGCCATCAACTTCTTTGGCAGTATACCTTGTATACCTAGGGAATAAATGGTGATTTGTTTATGTGTGAGAGTGTTTTGTAGATGCAGCTCTGGGAGGGTTTTCTTAACAACACACCCTAATGTCAGCAATGGTTTTATTGCAGTTTGAACAAATTCACAGTTTTCAAGCAACACATATCAAAGGTCTAAAAGTCCTACTCACACACATATAGAAACGAACACGCAGCAAAGCAAGAGAATTGATAAGCACTTAAAATCCAATCAGAACACAAACATGTAAGACAAGTTTCCACCCACTCAAATACAGGGCGAGCTCATGACTCTGCATGTGCCTGGGAGTTGGCAACTACTCTCTCTTGGGGTGACAACTGCTATTGCGCACAACTTGCATGTGGCATGAACAGGACATAATGGCGAATATGATGATGGTTTAATTATTACAAACAAAAATAGTTGATATATAGTCATTTTCCCTGTCACTTATTTGGTTTTCTTTTCTCCTTTCCAATCTACAGCTCACTTCTTTGGAGGAAAAATGGTGTCTCCAGAATTTTCCAGCTTCTCCTGAATCACAGTCATGAATCCTCTCCCAGGAATCCAGCTCTGAGCGCCAGGGGGTTTACCTGGAGCGGATGAGTTGGGCCACTTTGCTCTTGCTCCCCCTGGCCAGACTAGTGCCATCTTTGTAGATGAAGAAGATATCCAGGCCAATGAAAAGCGAGTTGAGCGCCATCAATCCAGAGCAGGCTGAGATATAAAGGGCCAGTGGCCGATGTCAGATGCATCCGACACCACCAACCATAGTGAGGAGAAAACATGTTGCAAAACATGAAATAGTTCTGTAAAATTCTAGCCCTTGCCTGATGTAGTTTAACTGGTCCACGTGATTAAGTATCAGTTGCATAGAGTTCTCACTCATGTCCTTAGGAAAGTGGAAAAATTCACCCTTCATCTTCCTAAAAAACATTTCAGCTACCATTATAATTTTGCATCATGTAGAATAACAGTACTAGTATGTGAAATAATTGTTAGTTCCAACCTATGTCCATCTCCTGTGCAGGATATGCTGTTCAATCTGAAGGATGAAAATTACATCTGAAGTCAGATTAGTGAAGATTGTTAAAAAAAAAAAAACATTCAGAACATGTTTGATGAAGAGTAGTACTTTTATAACAATATCAGTGGTATTAGATGATAAGTGTGGATAAAGCGGTGGGATTTGACAATGTAAAACTTACATTTGGTGCATAAACTGTATTAATAGGTGAATAAACTCTATTTCCAAAATTTGACAGTGTATGCACTGGTAATGTATCACATTACATAAATGTGTACATAGGTGTTTTTTAACCTTCCCCTTATCCGTTCACATAGTTGCTGAGAGTTGAGTATGTATTTTTCCATCTGGATGGCCAACACGTCCACATTATTCAGGTTGGGCAGGAAGAAAGCAGCATCATCCCTCTTGAAGTGGACAAGGAGAGGAGCAGCCATCCTTGCAGCAAAGATGATTGAACAAACATCTGCAGGGCTCACCCCTGTGAGTCGCTGGTGGCCATCTGTGAACATGAAGAGCGACGTGACGGCCAGTTTCTCTACAGCTTCCAGGAAGCGCTGCAGCTTCTCAAGTCCTTCCAAGGTGTCCTTCAGAACAGCCCCCAGCCACAGGCCACTCCACAGGTACTGCCCGAAGGCTTTGACCTTTTCCTTTGACTTTCTGAATTTTCTCTGCCCTGTCCTTAATGTCTCTCATTGTGTCTACCTCTGTTTCCCTCTGCAGGCACCATTTGTCTGCTGTGTCACAGAATTGTCTCAGGGTGTAAATATAAGCAATGGTGTCTGAGATATAGAGGCCCAATGTCTCTTCAAGATCTTTTCTGAAAAGGAAAGAACACCACGTTTCATTATGTTATTTGTTAGGACATGCAATGCTTACAGTGTACCATTTAAAACTTTGATCTATTTTTATGTTAAAATGCTATTGCTAGTGTAGCAATGTTTTAAAAATGGTGGTGCCATTGGATCCTCATCAATGCATTGTTCATCACCATAAACCTGGTTCACTGCTAAAAGCTCATTTACTGATGTACCACTTCCTCTCTGTCAGCTTCTTGTTTGTTTACTGTAACACTGTCACACCTGGACAAGGCAGTAACCTTATCTTTTTATCATTTTGTTTGAAAAGCAGCAGAGTAATAGTTACGGTAACGCCAAACAAGCAAGCAGTATTCTACAGCTATCACAATATATGCCTACCAATATAGATCAATTTTGGTATATAATGATGAACATTTTTACTGACAGTGGCTGGCAGTTACTTTAGTGTTTTAATTGTCTTATGTTGCTTTTCACTCCCTAAAGGTTATCATGTTTTGTGCTGATGATGACTGAATAGAATTAAAACACATTCATCTGTATGTACCAATGTATGTATTGGTACATTGTATGTAACAAAACCATCAAAATGATCCTGTGTCAGGGCACAGACTAGACGCGAGTAGATATTAAAACACAAACAGTTTCATTTTCAAACAGATAAACAAAAACCAACAATCCTACACATCCTAGGGTCGTTAAACGTGGCCAGACATCAGGGAATCAGGGAGAACGACTTAAATAACGTGGAGCCCAGGTGAAACCAATTAATACACAGGGGAAGGTGCACGCGAACCAGGAAGTGGCAGTGAACAGGGAGACGAGCTGTGAGTCCGTGAAGCAGAGTGAGGGAGCATGGCCGTGGCCAGATCAGATGCAGGCTTGACATCACCCCCCCTTCAGTGGCCGCTCCTGGGGGGCGATGGCCTAGACGCCGGATACACCGCCTGGGACGAGCTGTACCTCGGGGAGCGGGACGGTCAGGATGCTCAGCGTGGAATGCCGTGAGCAGGTTGGGGTCCCATCTGGCGCCTGGAATCTAGGATGGCGTCGACTGAATAGGCTGGGCCGTCATCCAGCAGGAGCAACAAAAGGCGGGTCCGGCCGTGAATCCGAATCTGGAGGAGAGGGAGAAACAGAACAGGGTGCGTGGAAAGGCTTAAGAAGTGAAACATGGAAAGTGGGGTGAATTCGGTAGTGTGGGTGTAGGCGTAACTTGAACGTGACTGGGTTAACCTGCTGTAGGATCTCAAAGGGACTGATGTACCGGGGGCTGAGCTTCTTCGAGGGCAGTCTGAGGCGGATGTCCCGGGTGGAGAGCCAGACCCTCTGGCCCACTTCATAGGAAGGTGTGGGTCCCCTCCGGGCATCCGCGTGGTGTTGGTAACGTCGGACTGCCCTCTGAAGCTGGTGGTGCGCGGTGTCCCAGACCCTCTCACTCTCATGGTACCAGTTCTCCACTTCAACCACGTTAGTGGGCTCTGAGTGCCAAGGGAATAGGGGTGGCTGGTAGCCGAGTACGCACTGGAAGGGCATGAGGCCAGTGGTGCGTTGGTGCAGTGAGTTCTGTGCGTACTCGGCCCATGGCAGGAAACAACTCCAGGTGGATTGATGCTGGGAGCAGAAGGTGCGGAGAAACCTCCCTATCTCCTGGATCTTCCGTTCCGTGAGCCCGTTGGCTTGCGGATGGTACCCCGATGTGAGGTTAACGGCCACACCCAGGCGCCCCGGGAAGGCCCGCCAGAACCGGGAGATAAATTGCGGACCTCTATCCAAGATAAAGTCCTCAGGGATACCAAAATGGCGAAACACATGTGTAAAAACGACCTTGGCGGTCTCAGCGGCTGTGGGAACAGACTTAAAAGGGATTAATTTACAGGACTTGGAGAAACGATCTACAATTACTAAAATGCATGTATGAAGGTTAGAGTTCGGGAGATCAGTGATGTAGTCGACCCCAGGTGTGTCCAGGGCCTCTGGGGTACAGGGAGTGGAAGGAGTTTACCTGCCGGTAGTTGTCTTGGGGTCTTCGCCATTGCGCATGCTGTACAGCCGGCCACATACCTCTGGACATCCCAGGACATTCGTGGCCACCAGTACCGATCACGGACGAGCGTGTAGGTCTGATTAGCCGCCGGGTGACCAGTGCCCAGGGATGTGTGGAGGCTCTCCAACACCTCCTGGCGGAGCCCGGTGGGCACATACTGTCGGTGGGCCGGGGTCTCGGGTGGCGCTGGCTCCTGGGTGATGGCCTGCGCGATGCGGTCGTCCAGGGTCCCCTGGATGGGGCTGACAATGAGACGGGGAGGTAGAATGGGCTCACTGGACTTCGGGGAATTGGCGTCTCTGTGGACTGTGGACAAGGCATCCGCAACGATGTTCTTAGACCCCGGCCTGTAAGACAAGGAGAAGTTAAATCTGGTAAAAAAGAGTGCCCACCGGGCCTGACGGGGGTTGAGCCTCTTGGCCTCCCGGAGATAAGCCAGGTTCTTATGGTCCGTCAGGACTCTAAAGGGGTGCTGGGCCCCCTCCAGCCAGTGGCGCCACTCCTCCAGAGCGAGAGCTCTCGATTCCCGATGTCATAGTTCTGCTCGGCAGGTGAGAACTTGCGGGAGAAGAAGGCGCATGGATGGAGTCTGGAGGGGAACCGCTCTCCTGCGAGAGCACTGCCCCTGCCCCGCTGGTGGAGGCATCCACCTCTACGACGAACGGTTTCGTGGGATCTGGGAACGTGGAGCGGTGGAGAAGGAGGCTTTCAGACTGGAGAGGGCCTGCTCGGCTTCTGGCGACCACAAGAGAGCTTTCGGCTTTGCCCGGAGCAGGTTAGTAAGTGGGGACACGATCAGACTATAGTTTTTGATGAAACGCCAGTAGAAATTGGCGAACCCCAGAAGTCTTTGAAGTTCTTTCACGGAGGTGGGGGTTGGCCAATTAAGAACCGCATCGAGCTTCCCCTGGTCCATCTTGACGCCTCGGTGGGAAATGTGGGAGCCTAAGAACTGTACTTGGTGTTCGTGGAACGTGCACTTTTCGGCCTTTAGGAACAGGTGGTGTTCGCACAGCTTTCGGACTACCAGGGTTACATGGTGGCGATGTTCGGCCTCGTTCCGGGAGTAAATCAGGATGTCATCAATGTACACCAGGACAAAACGGAGGAGGTACTCCCGGAACACCTCATTCATGTAACCCTGGAATACGGAGGGGGCATTGGCTAGCCCATAGGGCATTACCCTATACTCATAACGGCCGCTGGGAGTGATGAATTTTAATTTTAATACAACTCTGCAAAAGCCTTCATTCAGGGACAACTGGGACTAAGAAAAAGACCTTCACAGAGTTGAAAAGACCTACAACTTGGTCAGGTTGATGCACAGTAGATATCATCAAGATGGATGAGGATCTTGGGGCTGCCAACACTTGGTTGGTTAAATTGGTGAAAAGATTATTTCAAAGAATCACCGCTGTTGGTGAGCACAGGCTACATCATACAAAATCAAACTGTCAGCTAGAGGAGGGTAGATATATGTAGGTATATCTAAGTACAGGACAGCACAGGTCCTTGTTGCACCTCCACAAATTAAGCCCTGTGTAATTAAGACCTGATCTTAGCAGAGAATGCATCAGACTCTCTGTGTCTGGCTGTCTGTTACCCTTTTCTGTTTCTTTTCCTGCCTTCTTCTTTCAAAGCCCCATTTCTTCTTCGACAGTCGTCGACCAAATATTGCAATGTATACAGAGTAAAGCAATTAGAGTAACACTTGTATGACTGACAGTTGCGCTGCCGGTCATAATGAAACAAAGCCTATTTTCACTTTGAGGCAGTCACATCGGTCCCTACTGTAGAATAGCTGCCAATAGGCTACTTGTGAATGCATGTGACCTCGTGTTCTCGTTGATTAAATCAACACAAATAAGCTACATTAAAGGATGAAAAGTTACGTAAGGGAGTGAGTTGTGGCCGTGGTGACCATCTTTTTATTAAAGGTGCAAGTGTTAGGTGAGCTACACAAATTAGTCGGTAAAAAAGCCTGTCCGACGGTCACACAGATTGCCAGTCTGTCCTTGCGCCTCATTCCAAGCGTGCGTCAGATGATCTGGTTTTCCCAATGTCGCCGCTGAACACGTAATCGGCGTGTAATACTTCCAACCGAAAAACAGGTCTGAACAAAGACCCTCCCTCTTCAAAAATAAAATATGGCCCTTCAGGTTAAAAAGCCTGTGGCGGTTTATCTGATGTCACATTTCACTTTCACCGAAATGAATAATCATAATGAAACATCGTAAGTTGTTTTTAACCCAACCACTGATTTCGTTTATGTGTGGATAAATGTTAGGTTTCGTAATTTCAGTATGCATATTGTATTAATGACCTTATCAATAATCCTATAGAAATGTAAAAGTGAGAGTCCACTCAGCCAAAACGAATGGCTTTAAGCAGGGCCGTCACAAGGGGGGGGGGGTGGGGGATTGGGCGGTCGCTCAAGGCCTCGCGCTCTGATGGGCCTCGCACTTGGCCAATGATGTTGCAGATTTATCTATAAATCTTTACTGCTGTTCTTTTTGCAATATGTCTATAAAATAAACAAATTGTATTTCATTTCAATTTGCATATACATCGTTTCTAAGATTGAAAAATAAAGTAAATAAAAATGATTTTTAAATCCTATTTCATGACGTCGTTAAGTAGGCTTGTATCGGGAAACAAGAAAGCTATCTGGCCAGAACAGAAGGAGAAATGTCGGCAGCAGCACATCAGCGCGACTGTTTTCGTAAATTTCAGTCAGGTGCTGCGAAAAGAAAGAAACTAAAACAGAAAGAGGAGTTAAACAAGACACTCCATGGTTCTCTGGATAGGTTTGTGAGTTATTCTAGAGATGTGGCCGAGCAGCACCAGCAGGCACACAGGGATAGTGAACGAGGCTAATGTTAAGGAGACAACAAGCATTAATGCTAATGTTAGCACCAATCAGGACCGTAATGTTAGCGATTGTGAGCCAACAACAACTCTAATGTTACAACTGGAGGGAAGCATCGAAAGGGAGGGGGATATCCAAGGTGAGGAACAATAAAGTATTTATGATATATCCTTAATTTGTGCCATTATAAATTGAATCATTGTGTATACTAAAGCTGAACCGTGCTTCTCTTGACAGGCTATAACAACCTAGCAACTGGGCAGGAAGACGACCCAACGACGACAACTGACGCGAGTATTGTCGGTGACAAAGAAGTCTCAGCGCAGGGAGATCTGAGCGACCCAGGCACGGCCTTTTTCTTAATGTCAAAATGTTCACCTATGTATGTTTGCGATGCATAATAAACGGCTTATGGCCAACGATTTATATGTCTGCGATTTATATATCATTTCCCCTTTTAGACATGTCGATGTATTATCTTACTACTAAATGTGCACCGACAGTAGCCTAATTTAGCTAAGAATTGTTACACGATCTATCAGATCTATGCTAATATTATATGATGACTACTATGTGCGTCTTCGATGTATAGGCCTAGGTAGGCCTAATGTATAGGCTACTTGTAATAATGTGTTCACTCGCCCCTTCTCCCCAGCATAATCCATCATAACCCTTAGGGCAACAGGCAAATATTAGGAAGCATTATCAGGTATATGACAACAGAGAGGGGTGAAGCGGATCAAGGCATCTTAGGGGTTGATAGACGTAGAAACTAAATGCTGATTTGGGCTCTAGGACGCAGCGTACATTTCCAAAGATTCTACAGCGTTCTGCTCTGGAATGTTTGGTTTCCATGTTGTTGGCACATACATTGTGGCGTTGCATGGAACGTCTCCAAGATGTATAAATCACGTTCCAGAAAAAAACGTTCACTTGTAAGTTAATCGATGAGAAGAAAGCCACATTTTTTTGTCCTGCAAGTTAAGTTTATAAGCAGGATTCAGTGGGGAGTAGTATGGAGATAAGTGCTTTAGATCTGGCAGGAAGCTCCAAGCTCCAAGCTCCAAGAAAGGCCCTGCCACAGCCCGAGGAAAAGGCTCTGCATGAGAAGATAAAGGATTTGAGGGAGTGTGATTATGTTGATCCTCCTCGTTACCAAGGGCTTGGGGATACACCTGGTCGTGTGTTCAAGACCCCACCTGCAAAGCTTGGGCATTGTGAGGTAAAAACTGATATAAAACATCAAATAAATCAATAATATGCTAGTAAATTGCATGATGAGGCCTGTGAAGTAAGTTCAACAATGAATTATAGACACATAAAATATTGGCATCTGTCTATCTATCTATCTATCTATCTATCTATCTAATAACTGTTATGGTCTAATGACTTCTGTTATTTATTTATCCATTTATTTACTTATCTATTCATTTATTTATCTGTTTATTCATTTACTTTCTTTGTTGCAATATACATATACTTGCTGAAAGAAAATATTATGCAGTAATTTACATTTTTGGTTCAACCTATTTAGACTAGGAGTAGATGTTATTTGACAAATTGTGATGGGTACCTTGGGCCTCTTGACCGGTGAGTTGTGTGCAAAACAGAACACATCATATTTGATCTGAATACTAACTTATAGGACAGCTTCATTTTGCTTCTCAATATTTCTTTTTTCCAGGGGGATGACTTTTGTCATCACCACGTATCAGTTAGCCATTAAGAGATGGCAGAAGTGGCACAAGAGCACACACATGTTTGATAATGAGGCAGCTGGCCAACTGTGGGGAATACAGACCCTTGTGTGCAGAGAGACCAGAGTAAGAGTTGTATCAAAAATGGGTGGTGGAATCATATAAGCTAAATGTGTGTGTGTGTGTGCGTGTGTGTGTGTGAGAGAGAGAGAAACAGAGAGGTAAGTTTTTACACTCTTTCATTCATTAAGAAACATATTGTAATGTAACCTCTCTTCCTATAAATGTTCTGTCAGTGTGTGACTGGTCGGGATATTGCACACCTGCTCCTGTCAGATCCTCTGAGTTTTGAGTCTCGCAAACCTCTGCCCTGTGGCAATGGTCATCAGGCCCTTATAAACATGATCATCTCTGGAAAAGAGGAAGTAAGACTTGTTTTCAGATGGACTAATGATAGATCAGATATAAATGATAATTGGATGTGTCCCACCATCAGTAAGAAAAACAATAATCAAATACTTTTTTTCCCATGTAGTCTACATTGTCGATGTGTTCATTGGATTAGATGTATTTTCCAATGTGTTTGAAAATCCATGTCTGTTTTTGAAAGCAAACTGTATTTTGATGGTAGGAAGCTGTTCAGCTGGCCAAGGCCGAAGGCTTACTGGACTACTGGGTTATTCTGAAGAGTCTGGCCAAGGGTTTGTGTGATTCAGTTATAATGAGGTAGGGATGCTGCACGCTTCTCCTTTTTCCTGACACTTTGGTCTTTTTAAATCTGCAGTAATGCAATGTCTTTATTACCTCCGGTCTTTTAGGCTGATTGATGTTCTCAAAAGCAGTGACCCTATGAAGACGTATTTCCAGTTGTTAGTGGGAAAGTTTCCAACAGCTGCCTCTGTAAGTGTTAATGTAATTTTAGGAGCGTGCACGCGTGCGTTCATGTGTGTGTGTGTGTGTGTGTGCGCGTGTTTATGTGTGTGTGTGAAAGACTGAGAGAGAGAGACAGAGAGTGTGTGTGTGTGCGCTACTGTACTGATTATATGCCATCATTAGCAGCACATCTGACATGGGGGGATTTAGCTGTAACTGGAAGGGTTTCTATGTGACAAGACAATGGTATCTCAACCCTTAAAATAGGTAGATTCAATTAATTGAAATATGCTGTGTAATTATCCTTTTCACCTGAGAAAAATATTGGAAATTGGAATTCCTGTTTTTAACAGCAATGCGGCAACAAAAACTGTGGAGACTGGCGCCCCCACCTGGCGATGGTTCTTTGTAAGGCAGATAAATGTAACCTGAGAAGGGAGATAATGACTGAAATGACAAAGAGCTTGGGTAAGATGACACTAATCAGTGATTGAAAAGATGTTCTTCAAAATAACTTAAAAAAGAAGATTCAACTCATATTTGTCATTTCCAAACCCAATTACAGGATCAGCTGGGAAAGCAAACTCAGCTCACCTTTGTGACCTGATAATGAAGTTGAACTGTGGCATATTTCTAGAAAGGTCTGCATCTCACCAGAGGAAAATTAGGAGGTAAGAGAAATACATTAAACATACCCTGCGTGTAAAATCAGGGAACAAACATTCAACACTCGCTTGACTTAAATTTAACATAATAAAACTGCACCATAGTTGAAACCAAGAGCATGACAAAGTAACCATGACTAAATAATAATCAAACTATTTAAAAAATGCAAGTATTCCTTATATGGTCATATTGTCACCATGCAGCAATACATTTCTTCAATGCACGAGAGTCACAGTGGAGAGATTTGAGGTCTATAACTACATCATGGCAGTAAAACCTGATCAGCCTTTCATCTCAGACTCCAAGGTATGTTTGTGTTTACAGTAAAAGTAACCTTTCTTTTGTGATCAGTTTCATACTTGCTGTCTGGAAACTGAAAAAGTCTTTGAAAATGTCCAGACGGAATTTATTATACAAATTTATTCTAAGAATAAGAAAAATTTCTTTCTCTGCTGGATATTTCCATTCTTTCTCGTCCTGTAAACAATGATGCTGATGCAGGAAGTGGTCCAAATAGTCAAGGTTTACTCGGTCATTGTTTTCCAGCTCTATAAGATTCTGTGTTCAAGGATGCTGTTTAAAGCTGGCTTCGTGAAAGAGGCTGGACGTTTTTGCCATTCAGCGGGATTGTCTTTGTATCATTCCAAAGACGCTGATTACTCTACTCTGGTAGAGTACGTAAAGGTAAGGATGTGCTGTCTTTTCCCATCAGCAATGTATAATGGGGCTTACATTTGTGCAGTTTGTGTCAGATAGGGTATTTATTTGTCATTATTTGGTATAGTTTAGTGCACATGTTGATATGAGTCTGTGTGTGAATGTGTTGCAGCTCTGCTCTGAGTTCCCTGTTAAAAATCTCACATGGATGAGATGGTTTAAAGAAAATGCTGAGGGGATGTTGAGCAAGAAATCCAAACCAGAAGAACGCTGTAAGTCTGCAGTAGATCCTCAAGTGCATGCCATTATACCGTCTCCAGACATGGTGGCAAAGCATGTGACAAAGTCGCAAGAAAGACATCTGCGTTCATCTGTGTTGATGACCCCAAATGAAAAACTGGAGCCTTGTGAGGTAAAAACTGCTGTACAGTATAAAGATAAAAAATCAGTAATAGGCTATTAAATTCAATTATGAGTTGTAGACATAACATATAAGTGGATATCTATCTATCTATCTATCTGTCTATCTACCTATCTAATCAGTTATAGCCTAATGAATGTTGTTATTTATTTGTCCACTTACTTGTTTGTGTCTTTGTTGCAATATGCATATTTTTGCTTCTGTTAAACTCTGCTGAAAGAAAATATTATTCAGTAATGTGCATCTTTGGTTCAACCTATTCAGACAAGGAATTTACGTTATTTGACAAATTGTGATGAGTACCTTGGGCCTCTTGACCGGTGAGTTGTGTGCAAAACAGAACACATCATATTTGATCTGAATACTAACTTATAGGACAGCTTCATTTTGCTTCTCAATATTTCTTTTTTCCAGGGGGATGACTTTTGTCATCACCACGTATCAGTTAGCCATTAAGAGATGGCAGAAGTGGCACAAGAGCACACACATGTTTGATAATGAGGCAGCTGGCCAACTGTGGGGAATACAGGCCCTTGTGTGCAGAGAGACCAGAGTAAGAGTTGTATCAAAAATGGGTGGTGGAATCGTATAAGCTAAATGTGTGTGTGTTTGTGTGTGTGTGGGTGTGTGTATGTGTGTGAGAGAGAGAGAGAAACAGAGAGAGCTAAGTTTTTACACTCTTTCATTCATGAAGAAACATATTGTAATGTAACCTCTCTTCCTGAAAATGTTCTGTCAGTGTGTGACCGGTCGGGATATTGCACACCTGCTCCTGTCAGATCCTCTGAGTTTTGAGTCTCGCAAACCTCTGCCCTCTGGCAATGGTCATCAGGCCCTTATAAATGTGATCATCTCTGGAAAAGAAGAAGTAAAACTTGTTTTCAGATATATAGACTAATGATAGTTCAGAAATATAAAAGAGAGTTGGATGTGTCCCACCAGAGCGACAATAATAATGTTGGTTTTTTTTTCATTGAAAATCCATGTCTGTTTTTCAAAGCAAACTATATTCTGATGCTAGGAAGCTGAGCAGCTGGCCAAGGCCGAAGGCTTACTGGACCACTGGGTCATTCTGAAGAGTCTGGCCAAGGGTTTGTGTGATGCAGATACTATGAGGTGAGGATGCTGCACACCTCTCCTTTCCTGACACTTTGGTATCTTTTAAACCTGCAGTAATACAATGCCTTTATTACCTCCTATATCTATTAGGCTGATAGACCATCTCAAAAGTAGTGACCCCATGAAGACGTATTTCCAGTTGTTAGTGGGAAAGTTTCCAACAGCTGCCTCTGTAAGTGTTAGTGTAATTTTGGGTATGTGTGTGTGTGTGTGGGTGTATGTGTGTGCTTGCAGGTGTGTGTGTATATGTGTGTGTGTGTGTGTGTGAGAGAGAGAGAGAGAGAGAGAGAGTATAATGATTACATGCCATCATTAACAACAGCATGTCTGACCTCTGCGGTTTTACCTGTAACTGGTAGATTTGGCATGCTGCGAAAGCAATTGTATCTCTATTGAAATAGATCGCATCTCCTTTCAAAATTGGTACAATTAATCAAGCAATTGAATTGTGCTACATGAATTTATCCTTGTTTTTAACAGCAATGTGGCAACAAAAACTGGGGAGACTGGCGCCCCCATCTGGCGATGGTTCTTTGTAAGGCAGATAAATGTAACCTGAGAAAGGAAATAATGACTGAAATGACAAAGACCTTGGGTAAGATGACACTAATCAGTGATTGAGAAGATTTTCAAAATAACTTAACAAAGAAGATTCAACTCATATTTGTCATTTCCAAACCCAATTACAGCATCAGCTGGAAAAGTGAACTCAGCTTACCTTTGTGACCTGATAAAGAACTTGAACTGTGGCATATTTCTAGAAAGGTCTGCATCTCACCTGGAGAAAATTAGGAGGTAAGAGAAATACATTGAACATACCCTGAGTGTAAAATCAGGGAACAAACATTCAACACTCGCTTGACTTAAATTTAACATAATAAAACTGCACCATAGTTGAGCATGACAAAGTATCCATGACTAAATAATATTCAAACTATGCTATTCTAATCAAACTATCAAAGTTTTCCTCATATGGTCATATTGTCACCATGCAGCAATCCATTTCTTCAATGCACGAGAGTCACAGTGGAGAGATTTCAGGTCAATAAATACATCGTGGCACTAAAACCTGATCAGCCTTTCATCTCAGATTCCAAGGTATGTTTGTGTTTACAGTAAAATTAGCCTTCCTTTTGTGATCAATTTCATGCTTGTTGTCTGGAAACTGAAAATGTCTTTAGAAATCTCCTTACAGAATTACAAATGTATTCTAAAAAAAATCCTTTCTCTGCTGGATACTTCCATTCTTTCTCATCCTGTAAACAATGATGCTGATGCAGGAAGTGGTCCAAATAGTCAAGGTTTACTCTCTTGTTGTTTTCCAGCTCTATAAGATTCTATATTCAAGAATGCTTTTTCAAGCTGGCTACATGAAAGAGGCTGGACGTTTTTGCCATTCAGTGGGATTGTCTTTGCATCATTCAAAAGACGCTGATTACTCTACTCTGGTAGAGTACATAAAAGTAAGGATGTGCTCTCTTTTCCCATCAGCAATGTATAATGGGTCTTAATTTGTGCAGTTTGTGTCAAATAGGGTATGTATTTGTCATTATTTGTCAGAGTTTGGTGCACATGTTGATATGAGTCGGTGTGTGAATGTGTTGCAGCTCTGCTCTGAGTTCCCTGTTAAAAATCTCACATGGATGAGATTGTTTAAAGAAACTGCTGAGGGGATGTTGAGCAAGAAATCCAAACCAGAAGAACGCTGTGAGTCTGCAATAGACCCTCAAGTGCATGCCATTATGCCGTCTCCAGACATGGTGGCAAAGCATGTGACAAAGTTACAAGAAAGACATCTGCACAAGAAAAAATGTTATCTGACTCCTGGACCACCAAAAACTACTACCATCGAGGTCAGGGCTGGGAGGGAAACATCGGAAGGAAAAGTGAAGAAAAAGAAGAGCACAGTATGCATTTCTGACAGAAACACTGACTGTGGACATGTCGGATTTTTTGTGGATTGTCTGACTTCACTGACCTTTAACCTTTGTTTGACCTCAGGGATGCTTCGGGTGGCTCAGCTGCTTTGGCTTCTGCAGGAGGAAGAAGCGCTAGAACATCTCACATTACCAGCGCTTGGAAGGATTGATTTGACTAATTCTATATTGACACAAATGTATGGTGAGCTATGTCGTGGCATTGCCTGTTCAACGACAAACTAAGGCTAATGATCATCTTCTGCCAGCAGCTCAGAATACTTCAACATTTAAATCATTAAATAAAAATATAAATATACAATCGTTTGCTGTGTTCTTGTACAAGCAATAATATAAATCAATAACAATTAATGGGTACAACATGTTATGTATCACCTGCCAGATAACAGTGCATTATCATTGTATCCCACACATGTTGTGTATTATTAAATAGGCTTGGCCATTGATTGGCCACTGTCGGAAATCCTTGAACATGAGGTCAAGGAATTAAAGTCCCTTGCCGGTTACATTTGGGTCCATTTGTGCACAAGTCTGATCAGAAACAAAAGTTTGTTGGTACATGACGTGGTGTATGGACTGTGTGGATGATGCAATTTTACATCATTGCATCATATGCAGACTGCCTGCAGATTACATAATAGGGTTCAGAAGTGAGAGAATGGAAGAATTCGATGGACCATGGTTTATGGATGTGGTGACTGTACTTCGGTTGGATGTGAAGCAGTCAGAGGTGTAGCTAGGATGTTATCTTTGGGCGGGCATTAGGCTCACTTGGAATGGGGCCTGGTGGTCTCCCCCCCCCCCCCCCCCCCAAAAAAAATAGAAAAATGCTTTCTGGTGTATTTTTACAGGTTGTTAGACGTCTTATTTTTATAGTAATTAATTCAGTAGCTTAATCCTAATGCCCAAAGCACATCATCCCAAACCCAACGGCTTCACTGGCATGACTTGACTTCAGGATTTATTAATGCCAGTTAAGTCTTTGAGGGCCTTAAGGCTTAGAAGGGACACTGGAATTCATCAGTTTCATGTAGGTTACTCTCGTTTTTTTAGAGGTTTTGATTCATTCTCATTTGCATCTTGCAAAATTGGCATAGGCTAATTTATCATTTTTGTGGGCTAGCTAACATTCAGGTTAACCATAGGCTACATGTTTGCTTACTGTGTAAGCATATTCTGTATTCTGTTAATGAAACAACTCAGTTTCCACTCAGTTCCAAAAGAACTCCACTTTTTAAAAGACATTTGTTTTGTTATTTTCTTCATTGCTGCTTTCTTAGGTCAAACTTTGTAAATGTATCAGTTAGCTAACTAACAGGCATGTAGTCAGTATGGCTCAATTGTTCTACAAAAGATTCTACAGCACACTGCTATTTTGCTACATTGTGTCACATTCTTTTAGGCAAAGGGGGCAGGGCATATATCTTTTACATTTACATTTAGGCATTTAGCAGACGCTTTTATCCAAAGCGACTTACAAAAGAGGATAACATTCAAGCTACAACTCAATGAAAGAACAAACAAGGAATGCATATTGCTAACATAGAATCTGCACTATTTTAAGTTGAAAGTGCAATAGTGTAACGCAGTGTAGAGAAATTAAATTATTAAGTGCATTCTCAAAAATTTACGCCAGTATATATTCTTGGAAGAGCTGGGTCTTCACGAGTTTCTTGAAGGTGGAGAGGGTATCAGTTGATCTGGTAGCACTTGGGAGGTCATTCCAGCAGCACGGAACCAGATATGAGAAGAGTCTGGATTGACCTGCACAAGGCGTTGGCCGTGCTAGAAAACGTTCCTTAGAGGAGCGTAGCGGTCGTTGGGTGACATAGGGCTTCAGAAGAGTATTCAGGTAGATGGGAGCAGAGCCATCATTCACCCTGTAGGCCACCATAAGTGCCTTGAATTTAATGCGAGCAGCCAAGGGTAACCAGTGAAGTTCAATGAACAGAGGTGTGACGTGCCCTTTTTGGCTGGTTAAAGACCAGACATGCAGCTGCATTCTGGATCATCTGTAGCGGTCTCACCGCACAGGCTGGTAGGCCTGATAGGAGGACATTGCAGTAGTCAAGACGAGAGATAACCAGGGTCTGAACCAAGAGCTGGGTTGCATGTTGGGTTAGGTACGGCCTGATCTTCCTTATGTTGAATAGGGAAAAACGGCACGACCGAGCCACAGAGGCAACGTGATCTGCAAAGGTCAGTTGGTCATCGATCATGACACCTAGGTTTCTTGCCACTTTGGTGGGAGAAACAGACAGTGAGTCGATCGTGATACTGATGTCGTGATGTATGGCTTGTTTGGCTGGGAGGACCAGCAGTTCAGTTTTGGAGAGATTTAGTTGGAGGTGATGTCCTTTCATCCATGCAGATATATCAGAGAGACAGTCCGAGATCCGTGTTGACACCGTGGAGTCACCCGGCGGAAAGGACAGATAGAGCTGGGTATCATCAGCATAGCAGTGGTAAGAGAAGCCATGGGAGTGGATGATTGAGTCCAGCGAGGTGATGTACAGGGCGAAGAGAAGGGGCCCCAGCACAGATCCTTGGGGTACTCCTGTGGTGAGTTGGTGAAGTGCCGATGTCTGTCCTAGCTGTGATATCTGGGGGGCAGTCCCAACTCCACACTTAGCCACGCCCCTGGAAGCAGTACTTGAGGTACATTGATATTCCTCAAACAGAGGTGAACATTTGTAGTGAACTCTTAGACGTTACATTAGAACGATTTTAAATAAATCCATTCCACTGGTAAGAGTCCAGCTTTCCTGTATGTTAAGGCAAATGAAAAACTGTTTGCAAATGTTTCTGAATGCACCTCTAATGAGTAATGAGTTTGGGGACTGGACACAGTGTAAACTCTGAACATGTCATTTAATTTAATCTAAATTGGCATGTGAATATACAAAGGCACATGAATTGCATTGTATAAATAAATATTCAATGTGTCAACATTTCCACTTGTTAATACCTTTCCAATGTGTGCAAAAATGTTACCATACAAGTACATATAAGTGTTTATCGTTGCAATCTTGTCATCAAGATCTCTACAGCATCACAGTCATTTTCGTACAGTGTTATAGGGGCAATTTTTTCAAGCATTTTGAGCAGTTCAAACTGCGTATTGCCATGCATTTAATCAACTAGATGTAAAAAAGGCTGAGAAACGTGAACTCCCAGTCCAGTCCAAGCGTGAACTCCCAGTCCAGTCCAAGCGTGAACTCCCAGTCCAGTCTGTCACATGAGTGCAAATCATTTTCAGCCCATACTTTGTTCAAAACAAGTCTAGATAGTTGTAAAGAAAAACAATTGTAGTGATATATAAAGTATGTTACAGTTACGTCTTGAATTGGAGTGCTGAAATAATTGGGTGTGTTTACTCCTTCCACCTTTATAGGGCATGCTTTTCTCTCCTGGTCTCTCCTCAAGCTCATATGTGTCTGCCAGTGTCAGTGTCATTGTGTTTTACAGTTTTTTCGCATGCTCGATCGGAGTCCACACATGCTGAGTTTAAAGGATAGTGGTGACTTCTTTTGTCTGTGGTCATCTTCTTCTGTAGGACACAACAAAAGCACAGTTCATACTGATTTTGTCATCTGTACTCAAAAACCGGTGACTAAATATCATTAAATAAAAATATAAATATACAATCGTTTGCTGTGTTCTTGTACAAGCAATAATATAAATCAATAGCAATAATTGGGTACAACATGTTATGTATCACCTGCCAGATAACAGTGCATTATCATTGTATCCCACACATGTTGTGTATTATTAAATAGGCTTGGTCATTGATTGGCCACTTTGGGAAATCCTTGAACATGAGGTCAAGGAATTAGAGTCCCTTGTCGGATACATTTGGGTCCATCTGTGCATATTCAACTTAAGTTAAGTTAAGTATCTGTGGACTTTGAAGTAGGACTTCATGACTTCCTGAATCACTAAGGTATTAAAAATAAAATGACACAGAGGTCAAAGTGGCCTTGTCATTCTTCACAGAAAACACTTCATTCATCAATTTAAATGTATTCAGTAAAGTGTATTGACGTCCTCAAGACAGAGCTATGGCTATGAAATAGAATTTCATGAATGAAATGAATTTTTTCATTTAGAAAAAGTCTTTTCCTGTTGGCAAGTCACTCTTAGTAAGGTTTTAATTGCGTTGTGGCTTAAATGCTAATCCTTTTTTTTGTAAGTGGCTTTGAATTAGTGTCTGCTAAATGCATGCATGTAAATGTAAATGTAAATTACATGTATTTGTACAGTGTCTTTAGTGTATACAGTATGTGTATAGGCTTTTGTTTTTTCACTGCATCTCTCAGTTATGCCACTACTGTAGAAAATATGATTTCATACTCAAATACTCACCCTCTGACATCTTTTGTCTTTCTGGTGCTCTCCAACCCCTTTGCATAGTAAACTCCCCATCTTCTTCCACTTGCAGCTCTTCCCTCCCATCATCTTCATCATCTGCGTCCTCCTCCTCCTCCAGCTGCTTCAGTGCCTCCTTTATCCTTTTTAGCTCCCTCTCTCTCTCCTGCCTGTCCTCCTCCTCCATCTGGTCTGCCTCCTCTTCCCTTTTTCTGGCTTCCTGTAGGATCTCCTGGCTGAGGAGCAGCGCTCCTCTGTTGCCCTCCACCATGGCTTGGACCTTACGCATCAGCTCACCCACCTGGTCCTCCCCTTTCCGGGGCCGGCCGTACAGGGCGTGGTAGCGGCCGCTGCACTTGTCCACGAGTGCCTGGAGCTCTTCGTTGTCCTCCACCTCTTCCTCGAGGCTGGAGTCGCCAAGGTGATGCCGGCCGAAGATGGTGAACAGCACCAGCGTGTGCCTCCAGGCCTGCTGGCCGAACATCTCCACATGCTCCTCGGCAGCCTGTCGCTTGCGCCTGCCAAACGAGTATGCCAGTGACACCACCAGCAGGAGGCCATGGGGACCAGGCTGGCACAACTCGGCACTGCTGCCCACCATCTCTTTTCGGGCCACGGCACTGGAGGACGAAGCTCTGCGGAAGGAGAACCACTCCCAGCCAGGGGTGTCCACCAGTATCAGGCGCTGGCCTCGCACCACAGCTTGCTTCCGCAGGCTCGCCCGTGTCTTCACTCCCATTCCATCAAACACTTGTCGGCCTATGATGGCATTCCCGGCTGCGCTTATGCCAGCTTCTTTCTCCCCGATCAGGATAAGCCTCAGTTCAGGTTTGTCCTTTGAAGACATGGCTGAGAACACAACCAGAATGTACGTGTGCATGTGGTAAAAGTCTTGAACAAAGTTATTTACCTTTAGATCACAGGCTTTTTCTAAGCAGCATTACTGGAAAAAGTGCACTGGGAAAAGACATTTCAAAAGGGATTGCAAATGTGGTAGTTCTTTCTGATATGCAGTATGGATCCAGTGTCCTTGTATAGTAAACTTGAGCTTATTTTGATCTACAGAGAAGCGGATCATTTCTTGAAGACAGATTTTCAATGTTATATACCTGAAGAACTATTATTAACCATTATTATTAAGAACTATTATTCCAAAGTTATATGTTTATGTGCAGTGTGCATTTGGTGTTGATGTACTGCATTAGTTTGTTTCTACAAAACAGGGGTGATTTGGTCAGTTATTAATTTTCTCATTTGATAATTCCTGCATGAAATTTCCTCATTTAGTCACCATATGAGTATAAAATAGTATGAAAATACACATCAGGAATAATTAATGGAGGTAAGAAATCAAATGCTGTTAATTGTCATAACTGCCTTTATTCAGGCGATTAACAGATCATTCGAGATAAAGAGAAATTAAAGGAGAAAAAAAGTACAGAATAACAAAGTATCCATATGATGGTCATAAATTGGGTGCAGCGCAGCAGTAAATACTAGGACAGAGCTACATTCACCTTGGGAAGGTGAGATTCTGCTTGCTTGCCCTCTCTTATCAGTTCCTGAATTAAACCACAGTTTTGTAGTAGCCTGTAGCCACACACAAAGCTAACCTGTCACATTAAAACTCTCATCAAATTCATTTCTTTCATTTAACACAGCTTTATTTTTACAACTTTTCCTACATATGCCCTCCTACTTACAGTGGCCTACTGTGGTGATAGATTAGTCAGGCTAATTTCAGCCTGTTGTGCTGAGCAGGTGATCTTTATGAGCCTGTGCACTCCCATGAACCCAAAGTTCATGAGATGATCTCAGAGTAAGATACCATAGAAACAGAATTAAATGTGATCATAAAGTATAACAAATAGCATAGATTGCTCATCTGTCTCAGTCATTTGCTGAAACTGATCAAGATTAGATGCTATATTTTAACATTAAACAGTGATTCAAACAGTTAATTGCTCTAATTAGAATATCACTGTAAGCTATTTACTGTGAAAATCACATGCAGGGAACAAGTGGTGATATCAATAGTTGCTAATTCATAAACTCTGCAGTTATCCCGCATGTCCTCCTATCAGGCTCATTGCCTCAGGAGGCATTTTAACCTGTCCAATCATTAAACAGAGGGAGGCGTTGTGAATGCAGAGCTATAGTGCAATCAGTCAAGGCAAGCTATAAACTTAAACACCTCAAGCAAGCAATTTAATCTCACTACCGAATATCCAAACCCTCTGTATGAAACGAAAGTGTAGAATGAGGGTCTGGTTTTATTACAAGGCTAGGCAAGAGGGCACGGTGTCAGAGAAATTCATTTGATTCCTTTGATTAGTTGGGTGTTACACATGACACATGACAGGTTGAATGTTGACTTTTCTTTTAGAAGTTTCATGGCAAGATTGTCTAAATATAAATGACCCATTTCTGTATGCTAACCCACCTATTCTTCCTTGTACCATAGTGCTGTGCAGTACTTTCCCAGTTAATTACAATTCTAGTAGTTCATGTGGGTCAGTATTGCATTGTGTATCATACAAATTAGATCCCAGTTTTCTGCTGCATGATATGCCTATTTGTAGAAAATATCACACACACAAAGTTGTAAAATAGACTAATTAAAAACCTTGCAAACCAGTGAAATCTAATGTTTCTTTTTTGTCACTTGAATGCAACAATAACAGTATCTCAACCACTAGATGGCAACACCATGACGCTTTGACAAAGAACCACCCTAGTCCAAAGTCTGAATTTGAGTCCATTCCTCACTGTTAGCTTCAGAACATAGTGCAACGGATTTTAACCATGGAGAAGATCACAGACTACCTTTGTAAATACAAGGACTATGTTTTTGCCATTGGAGTCACAACACCAGAATACATAGATTCACTTCAAAACTTTGAGATTCGGGACAGTGATGTGTTTCTTGTCACCTACCCCAAGTCAGGTGAGAAAGGAAATGTGGCACGAGCCCAAGGAAGCATGATTACTTTCAGATCTTATGTGTTAAGCTGTATTTTCCCATACCAGTACTCATAATGTGATAATGAACTCTCTCTCACTCTCTCTCTCTCCCACACACACACACACACTCTTAAACACATACACAGGCACAGTATGGGCACAACAAATTGTGACATTGATCTGCGAGTCTGACTTTAAGGACACCAACCTTTATCCCAACAACTTGGAAAGAATGCCATGGCTGGAGTACCGTGAGGGCCGTCCAGACTACTCACTGCGACCCTCCCCGCGGCTCTTTGCCTCTCACCTCACCCCGGTCTTGATGCCTCCTGGGCTGAAGGACAAGAAGGCGAAGGCGAGCCAAAAAAAAAAATGCCCTCTTGAACTGTTGAGGAAATGCCAACTCTGTATAATGCCCTCTGTTTCCCGGCCTAGGAGCTCCCATTAAGTGACATTATGTGTGCTAATCAGCAGTACTGTGTAAACACTACAAATAGTTTAAACAGCTTTTAAATCATGTTTAGAAGTTGGTTACTCTCTCTCTCTCTCTCTCTCTCTCTCTCTCTCTCTGTGTGTGTGTGTGTGTGTGTGTGTGTGTGTGTGTGTGTGTGGCTGGATGTATGGGTATGTGTATACTTGTTTTCTTATTCCAGATTATTTATATCATGAGAAACCCAAAGGATAATGTGGTATCATATTACCATTTCTGTCATGCATGGGCTGCTTTGGAGACCCCAAAGAGCTTTGATGAATTTCTTCAGCAGTACCTCTCAGGGCAAGGTAGAGTGGCCACCATTTTGTATTAACCTATTAATTAACCAGAGTTTAAATACAGTCTATTATTTATCCAGTAACAACAGTCACACCTATATGTTATATAGTTTATTTACAGTACAAACATAGTATATTTCTATGTTTTAAAAACTATCATTATAGTTATATTTTATTCACATCTGACACAGATTGGTTCATGTGAAAAGCCCTCTCCTTATCTTTCTTTTCACCAGTTGGGGCTGCATCTTGGTTTGAACATGTCCGTGTTTGGTACTTACAGAGAGAGCAGTACAATATTCTGTTTTTGATGTATGAAGACATGATCATGGTGGGTCTCTGACAGCACTCAATCACACTACCGTACTGATTACAGTGAAAAAGAGACACATGTAGAGCAGGGAGGAAACCTCCCTGAAGAGCCATAGGTAAAGCCTCCTGTCATTAGCACTACATGCTACCTGCTATTGTACTTACATGTCTTGTAAAGGGTAAATCTAATGTCCCATTAAGTATAATGCTGGATGTCACTCTTATGACGATGGCCCAGAATTTCTCCCTAAACTTGCAGGACCTCCATTCAGCTGTGCAGAAGATTTGTCATTTCCTAGGACAGGACCTTGATGAGACAGGCATCAAAAAAGTAGTCGAAAAAGCCACCTTTAAGAACATGAAGAAGGACCCGAAAGCCAACTATGAGTTCTTGCCTGCCAACCTTCTTAACAGAGAAAAAAGTCACTTTCTGCGTAAAGGTAGAAAAGCATCACCTTTGATGAATGCAGAGATATTTTTAAGGCAAATGCCTATAAGGGAAATAATGTATCAGCATTTAAAACATTAATTTGCAGGAACCATTGGTGACTGGAAGAACACCTTCACAGTGGCCCAGAGTGAGATGTTTGACAGCATTTACCAGGAGAGAATGGTGGACCTGCCTCTTAAATTCATCTGGGAAATGAATGGAGAGCCACAATGACATTTTATTATGAAATTGTAAATGACTATCACAAAGAAATAACAAAACATTCCTACAAAAGTCTACAAGTGCAACTTAAGTTTATCCCCTTTTTCTTGCAAACTGTGGCACCCACGTATGATCCAGTAAGCTATGGCTTGCAGTTAAGGATGATTTCCCCCCTTGGAACAACAAAGTACCAGTGTTCTCTCTCTCTCCCAACTAGTCAATTTCAATTTTATCTTATGATATAAATATAAATAAAGCTGTATCATTTCAATCAGAAAAACATTTTATTATAGTTATAAACGGCACTTTTTTCAGACATTTTTGGTCATCTGTCCCCAGGACACCAAAACACTGGGCCACATGAAACTTGGGCAAGTAGATCCACTTGCGTTTTAACGTGTAGTAGCTTTTGGTCTTGGGGGGCCGCTCCCCCCTTGGCACTGGTGCCCCTGGAACACGGGGTGGTCGGACACAGTTTTCACAAAATAACTCTAGAACTGTAGCACCTGAGTTCACAAAATTAAATGATAGCTCCAGCTATTGAGAAACAAAAAATGGAAATGTCAGGAATTTTGGGTGTTTGTTTTTTGCTGAATTTTTCGTCTTGTTCACCTCCATTGTCTTCAAGATCACCACAGGCACACAGACAAATTCATAACCACTCATTTGTTATGTAGTGCCACCTAGTGAGAAACAGGGCACTTCAACTGGCAACATCTAGAATTGTTATAATATTAACCAAAAGTATGCCAAATTTCGTAGAAAGGGGACCTCTCACACCTACAAATATTCATACAAACATATGCATGAAACACATAGAAAACACACACATGTACTCTCTCTTGTACACACATACACACACTCTCTCAGAGGCGTTTGATTACAAAACCATTCCCACAAACAAATAAACAACAGTCAATACATACAAACTCAAACTCACACATACTTGAAATAAACTTTTCAGACTGAATTCAGACAGTGAACATGTATACAGTGAACATGTGTATGTATGACTCATAGGGGCAAAGTTGTACAAGCTGTGGTTCAAAGGATGAGTCAGCAGAGAGCTGTCAACGGACATTATTTTCTTTCTTCATTGATGCTAGGTGGTACATCTAGTTCTGGATAGGATATTCATTTTTCGTCAGCGATTCACGAGACACTGAAACATTGGGTGCCTTGAAACTCGCTGGGCATGTAGCCCCAGTGGGCCCACAGCGAGTAGTCGGATTTGGTCCGGGGGGGTGCTTTGGCTAAATGGTGACCTCATTGGCAACCACAACTGAACAACAATTGCTTTGTGATATTTGACATCACATTTAGGCTTTGTTGTAATGTGCCCATATATTAGTGGCTATTTCCAAGTTCAAGATTTTCAAGAAGTTCAAGAAGGGTACAAGCATGCCTTATGTTCATGGTAGCTCTTTGACCATGCACAACCTCTCCTAATTCATGAAAGTCAAGGCATATAAATGGTTGAATCCCCACTGAATCCCTTGTTGTATGCACATACGGTTTGCTACAGTTTATTAACTGAAAAGGTGGTTGGCCACAATGTAACGTAACGTTTTGCAACAGACTGCAGAGGTAGTTCTCTATCTTTTGGTGGGTGTGTCAGAAAAGTCATCCAGTCAACACTGATGTGCATTTGCATTAAAAAAGACACAGCACAGTATGCACCTTCAGTTGAATGATAAAGAGTGACAAGTCAAAAAGAAAGCAATTCAGGCCTGAATAAGAACACAACACGAAGAGCAAGCGAAGTGAAGTGAAGTGAAATGAAGCAAGAGCAAGCTCACCTCTAGTTAATTCTATTGAATTAACCGTGTTGATACATTTCGTGTATCTTGAACTTCGCCCAGTTGTGTTTTCTGGTTTGGAAGGCATTAGAAACATGGGTGTGGCATCTCCTGGTAAGAGAGAATGACCTAATCGACTCTTATCTGGATAAAACTGTGCGGCCTAGTCTAATGGCAAAAATGATGGATAAGGTCAAAAATAACTTTTCTGAAGGGGGTCCTGAGCCTTTTACCTTCTTGTATTTTAAATGATTATATTATACAAGCAGTGTCATGTGTTTGGTTAATAGATCCTGTGAACAGAAGAGGTGGTGGTGCCTTGCGCTTTTTGCCTGTTGTAGTAGATGGGAGAAAAAATCCATAATGGGCATTAATTTCTAGAATTTCCTACAGGAAAAGTATTTATCTGTCTAAAACATGGAGTTTGCGGGCTAGTAAATTTTATTACAGATCAATATTATAGATATTAGTGAATCATTCTTGATTCTTGACCATCTGACGTAGATGGTTGATGTTTAGATACAGAGTGATTGTTGATGACCATGACTGGATCTGTCTGTGCAGCTCCGTATTGCTTATCAGAGCTATTGTTGATCACAGTAGGTTCTGTCTGTGCCATTACAGAGTGCTTATCAGGAAATTGACCCATAGTTGGCAGATAGAAGGTCACATGGTGGAGACAGGCGATAGTCATTGGCTAAAACTTTGGCCCCTACCAAACAATAAAGTCATTAGGCATATAGCATCGACGTAATTAGTTTGAAAGTAGAGATGCAATGAAAAGTTTAACAACTGGGTGTTTGGGGGGCTCTACCCCAAGAAAATTAGCAAAATATTGGCTAAATTATTTTTTTTTACACACTTTCAAGGAGAAAGTGTGGTTTGACACCGGACCAAAAAACTGTGTATTCTCATATCAGTTATATGCTGAACACTACGTCCTACACATTGGAAGCATGTGCACATTGGAACCTGCAACCCTCCAGTTGCCCAACGGCACCTCGGCTACCACCTGCGCGGGGTAGCATAGGGCTTTAAGCAAAGGTCAGCTGGTCATCAATCAAGACACCCAGGTTTCTTGCAACCTACGTGGGAGCAACAGAGCCTTCCTCTCAGAAAGCTACATGCCCACTCAGGCATCAAATTACCAAACATGTCAGACATGTCACATCTCTAATGCAAATATGTCACATCTGTGATGCAAGTTTTCCCAAAATAACTCCAATCATAAACAACTTCTTTTACAAAAAAAAATTTTCTGTGTTTTTTAACATTTTTTACTCAGGTGTCCTGCTTGGTATAAAGCTATTGATTTCGATGTTTATAAACTCCACAGACTATTTAGGAAAACTGTAATCTCCCATAAAGGCTTGTCCATTCAAGTCCATAACATAAATTAAAAGGCTCATATTCTTATGATGTAAATCATCATATATATTTTGTGAGCTTGCCTGTATTCAGTTTTGGAGTTTGCATTGCATTAAATACTGCTATGCTTGATAAAGTTATGTGGCATTTTGTTAATCAATAAGAGCACAAATGTCATATCTACTTGCCCATAACTAGACTATTGATTTTTTATTTTATATATATATATATATATATGGTTTGTGCAAAAACAAGCTCTTTTGCAGGTTAACAAGTATGTTACACTATCAATTTTCTCTATTTGATATGGCAACTCACACCATGAAAATCTGTGACATCTGCGTGCTAATGGTAGGTAGATGTTTAGTAGGCCTATTTGGTTAGTACCATAGTAGGCCTTATGGTTTCCAGTGACTACAAACAGGGTTCAAACACAGCACTTTTCAAATGGGCACAAATGCAACTCTTTATTTAATTCTTTATTTCAGGTGTTATTCAGCGTGGCCTTCTCATAAATATTCAATAAAGAAATATTCAGGAGTTTAGATTAATAACGCACATTTTAGATTCCAAATTTGCCGTGTTCTACTTACTGTTGTCCTGTTTTTCTTTGATTGGAGTAGCGAGCAAAACAGCGCCCACGAACACTACATTTATAGGCTATAGCCTGCGTTACGTTTCAGTGCTCAGCTCTAGCCTAGTTTATTCACATTAACAGAGTATAACTGGTGAAATACTGCCATCTAGTTTTACTCGGCCTCCCTACCTAAAGGTTTTAGCCAATCAGATTGAAGCTCAGTTTGCCGCCGAACGCTCATCAAGGTCCATAAACAGTAAAAATAAAAAAAATGAGGAGGCCAGCTTCAGTGAGCCTCCCTCACCAGTACGTCATCAATCATAGACAAGTTGAACCCATAGACTGTATGTTACATTATATACAGTCAGTGGTTGAACCATACAGTCTATGGGTTGAACCTGTCACAATGGATGGCGACGATGACCTAGAGTTTTTTTTATTGAGAAACGATCTCACAAAGCTACCTTTTGAAATGCAACTCAAGCGAAGTTGTCGAATTCGAAAGTGCTCCGCAATGCAGAACCGATGTGTTCAGGACTTCGCAAGATGTGACAAATTTAACGTTGGTAGTCTTTTTTCTTTATACGTAGGGCTTCACATCACATTGGAGTTGTTTCATGCTATTTTAATGTCACATTTTGGCTGCTGGTGTATTTTGTGCACTTTGGCGAAAGAGACATTCATTTCCTTACAGGCTATCTTTAATGTAAACAATAAACCACTCAGCACGGCCCAACGTGTGTATAACTTTTGTGGTATAGCCCCGAATGTTTTAAACAGCTAGCAACGCCCATGCTAATTTGTTATTTAAATTCATTACTGACATATATGGGTGTGACGTCATTCAGTAGCTTGCGATCTCTCTGTAAAATTGGCCACGCACTGCCACTGATCTAGAGAGTATGGGCTTTCAGAAAATATGCAGTTTACTATCTTTAACCTGCTTTTTCATTAAGGCACACACGCAAACACACACAACATTTTTTTTTACTTTAACATGAGTTAAGTTATGAGTTAAGAGTTAAAAAAAATTTTTATTTACGCATATATTGTTCTGCATTTATTTTACTGAAATAAAAAAAAAACATGTTGCTAACTATACCTATGGTGGGTAGCAAAAAGCCAAAACAAAACGAGCTGAGCAATCACACTTGATACATCAAGCCAAATTACTGTTATTATGTGCCATCTTTGATGAAGAATAAAAGAGGAGTGGAGAATTGTGGTGTGCCCATATGTACAACCTGTAGTTCATCAAACAATCTCTAAGACAGTGGTTGGGATTGGTTCAGATTAAATACCTCAGCTGAGAATGATTTTGGTTCATTTTGAGTGAACTCAACTGCAAGAGAACCCACACACTGACATACACATTCATCCCATTTCAGGTACAGTATGGACTCAGCAAATCCTGACTTCAATCTTTGAATCAGATGATCAGAGTAGCAGCTCTGGTTCAAACAACTTGGAGAAAATCCCTTGGATCGAGTACTGTGCCATGATGTATTGCCCTAACCACACTCTTCGACCATCTCCACGCCTCTTCACTTCCCACCTCACTCCAGCTCTGATACCACCAGGTCTGAAGGATAAAAAGGCAAAGGTGTGGTCAAGACAGGTCTCTGGTATGCTTAATCTGGTCCAATTTAAGGGGACAGATTACCACATCAATGTTTTTGCTATCTTTGTGTTGTAGATTGTTTATGTCATGTGAAACCCAAAGGACAATGCGGTGTCATTTCTGCCACGTCTGAGAAAAACTTGAAACTCCACAGAGCTTTGATGAGTTCTTGAGGCAATATCGAGCCGGTGAGGGTAAGTAATCTCTCAGTGAAACTATTTATTTTAAAATTTGGATGTGACACTCTGAACTTGAAACTTTTTTTTGTATAGACAGTACAATTATTTGCTTGTTCTTTTACAGTGGAAGGTGCATCCTGGTTTAATCATGTCCGAGAGTGGTACACACAGAGACATCAGTACAACATCCTTTTCCTCACATATGAAGAGATGAAGTTGGTTTAAAATATTTCATAGCATTGTGTTGATCTTATAAATGATAAGTGTGTACCAACCTGGACAGATGGAGTGACTGGAGCCTGTAGCGGATATATGTGGCCGAGAGGTTATTCTGCAAGAAATTAGATTTGGAAACAGAAAACTTTGCGAATACTGTTAAAAAAAGTTGTAAATTTCCTGAAAAGTGGAAGTGGCAAGAAGTTTAGAAATAAATAAGTCAGCAAACAGGTGAATGAATGTAAGGGTCTATGGGTGAAGTAAAACAATATTCTTGTGATGACTTGTGACAACAGTTTTCAGATGGACAGACAGTATAATATCTACCTCTGCCCATTTCAGGACTTAAAGTCTGCTATTCAGAAGATTTGCCACTTCCTGGAGAAAGACTTAGACGAAGTGACAATAGACAAGATTGTCAAAAAGGCCACGTTCAAGAATATGAAGAAAGACCCACAGGCAAATTATGAATTCCTGGCAGATGACTTGGTCAACAAACAAAATGGTGGCTTCCTGCGTAAAGTTTTTTTAATACTATTGTGATGGCAAATTCATGCTCAGATATTTGACAGACAATTATCATTCCCCAAAAAGCAGATATATTGCATTTATAGGAAATTGGAAAATGTCTTATGCTTCAGTGCATTCAATTTGTACTTTAATTTTATTACCAACAAAAAATGAAACATGACATTGACCTCTCATGCACTCATAGTTTGTCTATTGTGGCTAAATCAAAACAAAACAAAACAGTATAATTTCACATTAAGATTATTTGTAACCTTTTATTGTTTTCTTTTGATAAAAAATTGCAAACTTCAATTTGATATGTTTGTAGGCACTATTGGTGATTGGAAGAACACTTTCACGGTGGCCCAGAATGAGATGTTCAACCATGTGGACCAGGAGAGAATGGCGGACATGCCACTGAAGTTCATCTGGGAAATGAATAGACAGCCACAATAAGTGGGACAGATATTTTTCAGAAGTGAAGTGAAGTGTGTGTGTGTGTGTGTCTCTCTCTGTGTGTGTGTGTGACCATATGGTCATACACATGACATGAAAACAATAAAAGACCTGGCAGAAACCATGAGACAAATGAGTGAGTGAGTTAGGTAAAGTGAATGGACAAAAAGTAAAAGAATAAATTAAATAGAAAGGCATAAATATGGTAGATGAACAAAACAGTAGGCATGACATAAAACAATGATGGTTATGTGAAATAACAATATTTGTTATTTGTCCTGTGAAAGAGAGTGTTATCTGAGGTGAAGCATTGTTGAGATAAGTTGACCTTCATTGGAGCAGAGTAGCTTCACAGCTGGCATATGCAATTATGCACTTCCTAATATTAACCAATAGGGGACACTACTCAGCTACGTAGAATTAGTGACACTCAATCCAGAGACACTGGTGAATTCCTGGTTGCCAGGTGCTAAGGTGTTTAAAGTGAGAATGTTCTTTCTGAATTGAACCATTTTAAATATGTGAACTACAGAGAAGTGCTTAAAGGTTCTTTCATTCTATATTAGTCAGGGACAGTGGAAAGCAGGCCAACGCTGTGTGTCAATCACAATGCTGTTGTCACTGATGATTTCAGGAGTTTTAGTGTAGCAAACATCAGGTGTGTTAATAATTAAAATGTTTGGATTTCAAACACTACTACATATTGAGACTTCTCTCTTATTCATTATCTTGACTTGTGCTTGTTGAAAATCACGTTGATATAGGCTACAAGTGCAGAAAATGAGAGTGCAGGTATGGCTGAAAGTTATGCTATTATTCAATTTCCATAAAATGAACTATAAAAATAGCAGGTCATTAAAAACATTTCACCTACGTCTAAAATTCACTTCTAGGTGAGATGGAGATTAATTTATTTATTTGAATCCCCATTTTGGAATTGGAAACCATGCCATGCTTTCTCCATGGATGGCTGAGGTAGGGATGTTGCAAGGGAAAAGTGAGACATGAATCACTGCTTATATATAATCTCTAACAAACTGTCAGACACTGTTGAGTAGGCTATAACAGTTTCATGCATATCAAATTCTGAGTGTCATAGCCATGATGAAGTTTTCAAAATTAATTGCCATTGGTATTTCATAATGTATCTCAAACACCCACAGTGTCCTGCCAATAGTCGTAACGACCAAGGCTTGTTCTTATTCAGATTTGGGCATAAAATGCAGCATGCCCCCTAATGGACACAAAATGATTTGCCTGAAGACTTTATGTGTCTCATTGTGCTGCCTGAATGACATGTTTGGTGATGGGTTTTTGTGTATTTTGGGCTGGGTTTGTAAGGGAGGTTGGCGTGGGACTGACGCCATTAGCGTGGCTGTGTTTGGGTCGCGGTTACATCACGCTTTCATGCTAAACATTCATAACTCATTTTGCTCCGTTAATAACATTTCCCCATGTAACATCATTGACTGGTAGTGCGGTACCCACTATTTCATGTCTTATCTTCTCCCTAGTTGCTGTATAAAACTCTGGTTAACAAACATGAATACTCACACTTCCTGCTCCCCTGGACCGACATGACTGCTCCTATGCGGAAGCACGCGCCGCAATAGGCATGTATTTCTACCCGTCCCGGGACAGAGGGCGCAGGCTAACCCACTAGGGGTGTTCCGGGTTCTATGAATATTCTGTATATTTCCGTTTGGGTAGTAGTAAGAATGTGGGTTTAGTTTAACCTTGTATTCAGGTAAAATGTTGGTGCTATTTTAATATCTTGTTAATTTTGGGACTGTAAACTGGTATTTTTCCTGTAATTGTTGCCTGTCCTCCCCCAGCCTCATGGTATAGTCGGACGAGGCTGATTGGACTAATTTGAGCTGATGGGTCTGGTTATTTAAAGGGTGTCTCATTCGACATTGGTTTTGAGAGGGGGAAAGATGTACTTGCCATGAACCTTGCCATTTTTTTTTGGTGTGCATCATAGTTACTGTGACGGATTAGTTAATGTTTAAATTTTGAGTTATTTTCTTTATTTCTAAATAGTTTTTGTAAAAATAAAATCCCGCACTATTTCTTGGGAAAATTAACGGGACATTGTGGCTTCAGTTCTTCCACTACATCGAAGACCAGTGCACTGGGTCGGTCCCTCACAAAGTCCAAAAATAATGAGAACGATCATATTTCCAGGCTGTTTTCTTCCATGTCATGCTTCCTTCCCCTTCTTCCTGTCTGTATGTTTTAAAAAGTCAAAACTCTCGGAGCTCTGCACTAGCCTCAGAGGACTGCTGCCGGTAAGCAGAGCTCAGAGTGCTTTTTGCTCTGCTGACTTCGGCAGGGAAGAAGAACTCATTCAATCTCATGCTTCCATCCAGTTCAAGTCGTGCACTAGGTCCTGACTTGGATGGTCTGTTCATCAAATCTTTTGTCGGCATGTTCACCCCACAGAGAGTCAGCCGGTCCCATTATACAGAGAGCTTATAGGCTCAAACATGATGTAACTATGGAAATGAAACATGCCATATTGTGTTCACTCTCAGCTTACAAAGCATGACCGCACAGGGGTCCCAGCCTGAGGAGTCCTGCCTGTGGGGAGGTTAAATTGGCTGCTAGTCTGTATCAGGAGTGGACCATGGCAGGTAGGCTACTTGACTTGGCTGAGCGATTTGGCCAAGCAGAAAGCTCTCAAGTGTAGCCGGTAGCCAGTCACACACCTGTCTTTTTATGTCATTTGAAAGATGATCTTGCTCTTCTAAACACACACACACACAAGTAAATATTTCACAGGAAATAGAGAAGAGGTGGTTGATTCTGATTTCCTGTGAGATAATGTGCTGGTCACACCCTTCGTCCTTCTGCTCTGCTTTTGGTCTCTTAGCAACCTGACTCAGTGTCTCAGGGACAGATGAGATTCTGTGGTTGGGTGCTGTGTGCTGACAGCCTATGAGATTTATGTGTGTGTGTGTGTGTGTGTGTGTGTGTGTGTGTTTTAAAAAGAGCATTTATCTTACCTAGGTGACCACGAACAGAAATAAATATTCTCAGGATGCTTTAAACACCCTATTAGACATCTTGAGTAAGTCTGTAAGGGGGCCCTTATTTTGAGATAAGAGAGATGCTTTTTTCTCTTGGTGTGTTGGAATGTCATAGACACTTGCCTAAAAACCCTCAGCAATAACATTCAGTACGTGGACATGCACATCTAAAATTGAGCTATTGACAATAACCAAGCTAATGATTTTATTGGAGGATCTGAGTTCTCTGAGCATACATGAATGGGTAGAAAATCGAATGATTGACCAAACTGCGTTTGACTCCCGTTCACGTTTCTACCAGCTTAGTCGTGGCTAATTCTTTTCCTGTCTATGACAAATTAAAAGACATCATGCTAAACCAAAAAACATCCTATATAAGTTTAAAGACTATGGCGATATTTGACGAGAATACGAGCAAAGAGATGGTCAACGCTGCAGCACAGTAGGTACATTTCATACATAGTTTACTTTTCATTTCGTTTTGCACGTGAGACACAGGCTGTAGGTGTACACAAGGCACCAGAGCCCATTTACCGCTTACCAACGTTGCCATGTCTTCGTCATTCGAAGGGGGTGTGTCAGTCCAATTTTAGCAGCTGCCTGCCGAGAGAAACGTGATACCACGCGGATTATCTGGGTGTCCTAGCTCGATTAAGAGTAGGCCAGTTCGGTTTGACTTTAGTCGGACTAAGATGTCTACAGGAATTTAAAAAATCGATTTTACTTGGACTGAGGGAAAAATTAGATTTTCTATTCGTGCATGTAAACGTACTGACTGTGCTATAGGAATCTGTGAACAAAGATTAAAGCTGTAGGCATTCCAGGTTGCGCACTTATATTATAGTCTTGTTATTGTCCTAGCAGTATTCGTCTCACTGGCTTGAAAATGTTTGGACTCAAGTAAAGCTGTTTCTTAAAAAGTAATTCTAAATGGTCTAAATGGTCGGTATCTCTTTTGGATGTCTTAAGCATTTCTGCTGCTTTTTAATATGAAAAGCAAACGCACCTTTTAGGCTCAAATGAAAAGTTTTTCCCCGTTTTCTTTCTTAACATAGACAAGCAGCAGCGGGTGTGTGTGTGTGCGTGTGTGCGTGCATGCGTATACGAACGTGCGCTTGTGTGTTTCCAATCTTTTGAAAGCTGAGGACATCTGAATAGATTGGGAGTCGAGTGGGCTAGAAGGCTTTTTGATCTGTGGCAGGACGTATCCTTGGCTAAGGAATTGAATTGGGTTTGTGCTCTCTTATAAATGAAGAGGCCAGTCCAGTACCATTTACACTGGCATGATAATCCCCTCAGCTAAAAGCTACCTAAGGGCAAAGGAAAGACAAAATGGCTGCCTATGTATGTGTATTTAATTTGATTTGACCCATATGTTTGCTTGTATTGCACTGCACCGTGTAGACAGAGACGTTGTTACCTAAAGCATGGAAAGCAAGAAAACAAGAATTGTGCTGAGGAAAAACTTGAGACCAGGAGCACTTAACACTACCTCGCTCGCTCATCCACCTACTATGGCCACTGCTGAGCCAACGGCTTTGGTATAAGTGGTAATTATCTTGTCTCAGTGGAGATGAATGGCAAGGGCCCACCTTCCAGGTTACCTTTGGTTATGAACGCTTTTGCCAGCAGTGAAACTGCTTCTGCCAGCTCTTCGGACAGTGAACATCAGTCGGGACACTTCAACATTTTCTACTTCTTGGTCTCCCCTCACCCTTTGATGAAAATATCCAGACAGACAGAATGCTGAGAAAAATGAATGCTTAGGGGTGGGATAATAATACTTCCATACTTCTCCACAGCCTCACAGAAGAAGGCAAGTCTTGTTGCAACTTTGTTGTAGTTGACAGCCCCTAAGTACATTATCTATGGGTATAACACAGAATCCAATCACACTTTCATCCAGATAGGTCTATATAGTTCTATCTATTGTGAGGAG
>PYXC01000585.1:0-2500 GCA_015244755.2 Tenualosa ilisha
CCCCTTGAAAACGAGACTGCTGGAGTCAGAATTTGGCTCAGGCAGAACTGTCGATGCACTCTCCTCCAAGTGACAGACTGAAAATCAATCTAACTTAATGATGGAGGTTTTCCTGTACATTTAATTAAGTTTTAAAAATGGGACTGAACTCAGCAGAAAGACAAACCAGTATAACTACCTCACGGAAAAAAAGAGAACTAGCCACTTGAAGCTGCCGTTTCAAACAAACCTCAATAACTGACACATTGGGTGTCATCTCTCCCTCTCCCCATCTCTTGATCACCAATCCCAACCATATGTCTGCATATTATTTTAATGACTACATGAAAGGATAAAGGGGTGAAAGAAACTATGTTTTATGGTTGAATATCTTAGACACAGCGTCAGGTTTTTCTTCCGTTGACGGAAGGGAGCCGTGATGAGATGGCTTGGTCTTATTCCCGAGAGGATCGCAAGTGTCTGCACGGTTGGCAGCGATGACGTGCTCACTGAGGCTATATTCATGGGTGGCTGAACTCTCGTCCTCTCCATAAATGAGACGAGATTGTTGGTCCAAGGACTAACCAAAGCATTCTTTCCCCATGAGGACTTGTGGCAGGACGGCTGCGGCGCTGATCTCATACAGAACGTTCTGGAGTATCACTTACGGGCTTATATCTTCATTTAGCGTATGCAGCTGAGACTCAAATTACACAGCAAAAGGGGTTGGGGGTAACACTGATATGATAGGAAACACAATAGGTCCATAATTCATATGGCTGATTGATCACCATCGTTCAATGATCAATTTATCTAAATGGAGAGCAGCTGCTGCAGTCCGAGTCATCTTTGACCTGACCAGCATGGCAAAGGGAAGACGAAGAAAGACAAAAAGAAAAAAAGAGCGAGAGTATGTGGATATGATATGCATCAGACAGGGGCTAGTTGAAAAGGGCTATTCTTGGCCTGTCGCTAGGTGGAAGTTGGCAGATTGGGTGAAAGTAGTTTTGAAAGAACACACAAAAAAACAAACTCTGTGTTCTTTCAGCCATTGGCTGTTCCCATGCTGCTCTGGAGCTCTTTTGCACAGTGTGGCGCAGCGCACTTTGCGGCACTGGAGAATTTAATGTCTGATTGAGCACTCGATATAAAATAATAGAATAATGAGGGCAAGCTGGTTCAAAAAAGCCTGGTGAAAATAACGTTCAAGTGTTTTCATTCAAAAAGCTACGCTACCCTGCAAAGACTGTAATGATGGCCTTTGTGAGGGGCCCTTTCCATGGAGAGGCTAGTTTCGAACTTGGCCATTGGGCAAAAGGCCTCCGCTGCTCGGTTACCTGGGCAACACCGCCTGTGCCCGCCACACAGGGGTCAGTGTCACTTAGCAACTCTTTTGTTCATGGATTCATTTGCAGAGGGAATTTTTCCCCCGTTTGCCTTGAAAGGGAAAAATGAAAAGGCAGGTTAGAAGTGTGTCTTGATTTCAACCCATGAGGCATGATGAAAGAGAAGCATTTGTTATGCAGACTGAAGGGAAAAAAAGCAAAGAAAGAAAAAACGGCCATATATGGCAAAAAGCAAATGCTTATTAAGTTTCAACCTCAACTAACACATTTATCATTTATTTGAAAGGCTATGCATGTGTGTGTGTGTGTGTGTGTGTGTGTGTGTTTGGGGGGGGGGTGAAGATGTATCATTCTGATTTATTCTGGCTATGGCAGCATATTGCTGATGTCTGCAGTGCAAATCAAGAGAAAAGACAGATAAAGAAAGCAACAGGAAGGGATGAATTTTAGCCTGGATTAAGAATCGCATCTTTGCTTTTGACAAGTTAACAAATCACATCTCGGAAAACATGATGCCCCCCACCCACAGGCACACACACCCCCACACACCTTTTACAGTGGAAAAAGCTTGATTTATGAATTGGCACGCATTCCTGGAGAGGACTTGGTGATTGGGACTTGTTCTGTACTGGGCATATATGACCGCGGCACCTGCCATTCCCTTGGCATTGTGTGAAGTCAACAAACAGGCAGAAATGCACCCTCAGCTCCGGAGGCCCAGAGCCTTGACTTGTAAAGCCATCAACAGGAAAAGGGGAGTCATTTTCCGAAGACGATAGCATCTGCATCAATGTCTACTTCGTCCACCAGTCAGACACCCCACTGGTCAAAAGGCTTCGGTTTCTGAGTGCACAACTGAAGTCATCCCACAAGGGCAGACATTATCTTGTGGCCATCTGCGCCCACCTTTTATGTTGTCATGCTAATCGCCCTTGCTCACTTAAATTGGCTGTGATCGCTTGACAGTGGGAAGGACACTTGACTCATCAGAGCTTTAAGTACAGTATTCCTGCTCATGGGCCGGAAGCTGAAGATTGCAGTAGAGAGGTCAATAAATAAGCACGAGTGCCTCCTCAGCATTAGTGGCCTAAGTGCCAGCTGACTTGGGATGCAATAAATGGGACAGTGCTGTCTGTAGGTATGAGAACAAGAGAGAATTTGGTACAACGCAGAAC
>PYXC01000585.1:7500-20000 GCA_015244755.2 Tenualosa ilisha
CTAAGGAAGATGTATCGATTCCAGCCTCCTGGCCTGAGGACTGTGAGTAATATATCCATTTAAGGGGAGTTTTCCCCAAACAAACATGTGCGCCAATTCAGTACACAAGAAACCAGATTATAGAGGAAGATACTGGGGAGAACGGCGGCATTGAAAGACGGAATCACTGAAACCCAAAAAGCCAAAACAGAGGTTAAAAATCCCCATTACACAGCTGTTGGATCCATCTCCCGTTTTTTTTTTTTTTTTTTTTTCGAGCTGCAGCTTTTTCAGCAAAATCTCACTGATGAAGCGGGAAATTAATATCTTCTTTAGTCCTGCACGTCTACCCATGTCAGTGAAGTGATTACACGTTCCCTGTCCAGGGATAGATCGGAGCATTCATCAAAAGGCAATTCTATCGACAACACTGGAAGAAATGCATGGAGGATTCACAACAGTGACAGAATTGGGGGAAGCGGGAGGGCATTGGATTAACAAAATCAGGAGAAACGGATGTGCAACTGGGGCATGTGGAGAAAGGCCTAGGGTCTTGGTGATTCTTTCGACCCCAGCTGCGCACGAAAAATGGATATTTAGTGCGATCTGTTATCTATTTAACATCCAACAATAATCAAGCAGGCAGTAAAAGCGATTTGCTCGTGCAGCACTCGTAAATCAGCGGTGACAGCCGAGCCTTCTGTCCACAGACAGAGAGAGAGAGAGAAAGAAAGAGAGAGAGAGCGAGAGAGAGAGGACGGCTAAGCACCAGGCCATCTAACAATGATGCAACTCCCAAGCCCCACACCAGGCCCATAAATCTCTGCAATGGCGGCTGATTTGTAAGGGTTTTGTGTGCATCGGTGCGTCAATAAATCTCATTTTCATATTTAGGCTATGAGAAATAGGGTGGTGGTGGTGGTGGTGGTGAGGGATACATGTGGGGGATTTACGCTCGGGTGGTGGTGGTGGTAGGTGGCACAGGTGGTGACGCTGGTGCTGCTTTGGGCAGGGGTGCTGTTAGTGGTGAATGGAGGGTGTGGGGGCGTGGGAGCTGGGCAAGCAGAGAAGGAATGTAGTCATGCCACAATATGAATCTGATTCTTCATCAACCTCGTTAAATAAGCCACCAGCTGGAGCTGGAGCAAGACAGAGATGACAATGGAAACACTGTTGCTAGTTAGCCTCCCCACCACCACTCTCCTGTTCCTCCCTTTGCTATGATAAATGGGTCCCGACAGATTTGGAGGGTTCCCGAACAAAACGCTCAGATCATACATCACTTAGGGTTTTTAATGGAGGTCAATCTAAATGCTGATTAGAGAAAAAAAAAATCAGGGGTTTAAATTAATGAAGAAGCCTGCGACTGCCTGTGTAATATCAAACAATCTCATTACATCAGTGTTGTGCTCCCCAAGCCTCTCAGTGGTGTGTGTGTGTGTTGTTCCTCCTTATGTAGCTCATATCCCCACACATGCCCAGCCATTATTAAACTGACACGTTACAAGAAATACAGTCACTCAAAACACTGGGAACACACAGAGAGTGTCGGAATAGGCCCCATATATTTTTAATGTCTCCCTAGACAATGGCTTTGGAGTGGACAGTAAGTGCACAAGTGTGTGCGTGTGTGTGTGTGTGCGTGTGTGTGTGTGTGTGTGTGTGTGTGTGTGTGTGTGTGTGTGTGTGTATCTGTACGAACATGTAAAAGTGAGTGTGTGAGTGTGTGTGTGTGTGTGAAAAGGAGAGAGGGAGAGAGTAGGATAGAAGCTTTAAAGTCCACAAAGCACCACTGCACATGCAACCTGATGAGCTCTCAGAAACGTAGTACTGGTGCAACAGCACAGATAATGGACCATTGAGGGCTTTTCATCAAACTCCAACATGAGATTTGACACGGGGCTTCGGTTTACAGATTCCATAGCTATAAAAAGCAGTACTTTTTAATTGAGGATTTCATTACTGGAACGAGTCTTCTCATAAGAGCCCTTCTCCACTCCACTCACCCAAAATCCAGTGAAGCTTAAACTGATTTAACTCGATGGCGATGAGCTGCTGCACTAACATTCTTCCATAGTTAGCACAAACCCATGGTCTAAAACACTGATTGTCACCAACACAATCATAATAATACTGCTGAATTTCTTCCTAAAGCTTTTTAAGAATTAATTTCAAAGAATGTTGACAAATAACATGACATATGTAAAGGTCAATAGTCATGGCTATTAAGGTAAATTGGTAGCTAAACATTAGTGGTAATAACAGTGTTACAAAATGGTTATGCAAAGTTCATACAATTTATGATTTTAAATAAATAGCACTGGTCAAGATCTCGAAAGGGCTGAAACTACAGCCGCTCCCATCAACCCACAGCAAAAAAATAAATATATATCCATTTAAACCCAACATTACTGAAATGCACAGCTCAATTCTTTCAGCATCATGCTTATATTAAGCATCCAAGGAAAGCATTACCCTAAATAATTACCATAATCATGAGGATTTTTATAATCTACTAATTACAATAATAAGCTAACAGGAAGCTCATGTTGTTGAAAGGAGGAAAACTAAGTGGTCTTTATCCAAATATAAGCACTTCCAACATCAACCTCACTGGCCTTTGACAACAGGTCCGCTTATATAGAAAGGACCGGAAGCCACCTCTCCTTCCTCCTTTCCCATGCATGTAAAAAATAGGAAGGGGGCTTTAACACAAATCTCCCAACAATCTACAAGGTCTGCATTCCAGGGTAATTTAATACAATAGCACCCTGGCATCGCCACTCCTCTTTCACCCCCCTCCCACCCCTTCCCCAATTCCATCTGCTCGTTTTCATTAAGCGGCTTTAATCAGCCCTTAATTATGAATTACACAAGCAACAGATAAACACAGTGTCGTCTGTGGGCTTAGAGGTCGCTGGGCGAGCCAAGTCGACTAAACAACAGGGCAGGGGTGGGGTGGGGGTGGGGGGTTCTTGAGGTCAACACCATCAGGGTAATGAGTGCTCACATGCTCCTGTTTAAGAGACCAGCAAAGGCCATCACTTAAGATCTGGAGCTCCAAAGCAAACCTCTCGGCTTTGGTGAAGGCAAGGTGAACCACACTGCCTCTTGGCTGCAGCAGGTCTTAAAAGGCACAGGCCTTGGCAAAGCCAGACATTTGGGGATCTAAGGAGGAGGAGGAGGGAGAGTGATGAAGAGAAGACAAGAGAAGAGGAGAGGAGAGGAGAGGAGAGGAGGAAGAAGGGCGAGTCCCATCTCCAGTTGTAACTGAATCGTCTCGGGAGCAGCTGGATGTTTTCCCCTGGTGCACCCTTTCTCTAATGCAGATTAGCACCCCATTAGGCCGGAGCCGGCAGTTTACAGCCTGTTGACAGGGTTGCCATTAACCTTATTGTGCATATCCCAGTTATCAAACAGCTAAGCACTTCTCTCTGTTGAAACATTAAAAGCCCGTGCCTGTAGGGAGCCGAGAGAGGGGGAGGAAAAAAAAAAAGTCACGAAAGGCTTTGACGCAAGTGCATGAGCACTCTGTCTCACACACACTTACACACACACACACACACACACACACACACACAAATGGGCAGAGTAGCCAATCTTCCATCTCTCAGTGCAGAGAACAGGGGCAAATGAGCTGCTGCTTACATATACAATTTTTGCAGCAATGAATCGCGCGGCCCCTTTTCTTCTGCTTTTTCCATCTCTGCCACCCCGCTAATCCCATTTTCAGTCTGCATGTGCCATAATCCATGAAATGCACTCCCTCCCTCCTTCCTTCTTTCCCTCCCTCCCTCCCTCTCTCTCTCTCTCTCTCACTCCCTTCCCTCTCTCTCTCCCTACAGTGGAAAGCATCCAGCTCTGTGTCATGTGGGAACTGCTCCAATTAAATGCTACATGAGATTTTCTGCCTTCACTCTTCAGCAACAGCCCCTAACCCCCAAACTTCCAACACCACCCCCTGAAACACACACACCATACCACACCACAAACACACACACACACACACACACACACACACACACACTCACTCTCTCTCTCACACACACACACACACACACACACACACACAGTCACTCACCGGAACGCAAAAAGCTTCTACAGCAGAGCAGTCATGGCTGACACTTGTACATGAGCACTAGTCTATTAGTACATAAACACCCCACACATTTGCATGACCGCTGTAAATGTGAACAGTGTCACTGTAATTACAACAGTTTTATGAATACAACAATGTGGGGAGAAGGAAAAGAAAACAGCCCATCATGTTGGAATAGCATGCCCACAAAGTGGACCCCATTACCTTCCTGTTTTAATTGAGCCTTATGGCAACATGCACAGAGAGGCTGCAGACTCTGGAGAGGTATGGCATTAGAAAACCCAGAGAGGGAGAGAGAAGGAGAAGGAGAGAGAGTGAGAGAGAGAGAGAGGGAGAGAGAGAGACGGATGTCATTTAGACTGGAGCAACAGTCCTTCCTGCAGGCATGCGGGGAGATCAGGCGCGACGCCTTTCACTCAGGGGCCGTATCAACGGGCCAGTCAGTCTGCAGAGCCCTAAATCAGATCTCACCGCTGTCCGGAAGCTAGGGGCAGCCTATGTTTAACTTACAAAGTGTCCTGAGATGCAAAAACAAAGATAGCTTATCACTGCCGTGGGGTGAGAACAGTATGTGTGTGTGTGTGTGTGTATGTGTGTGTATGTGTGTGTGTGTGAAAGTTGCAGACAGAATGGAGTGAGTATGAGAAGAGGGCAGGGGCAAGGTCAATAGGGGGAAATGGAGGGGGGCACTTGATTAAAAAAATGGAAAAGCAACAGAGGGGAGGACAGAAAGAAGAGAGCGCAGAGAGAGAGAAAAAAGAAGAGATGGGAACTATGAGCAGAGGGGTAAAAAAGCAAAAAAAAAAAGGCTGGGGCGTGAGAATGGGGAAGAGCTAAAGGCTAGAGAGAGATAGTGATTAGAGACAAAGCACCAGTGAGGAAGGGAGTGAGTGAGAGAGAGAGAGAGAGAAGGAGAGAGTGAGAGACAGAGAGAGAAAGAGAGAGAAGGGGGGTAGAAAGGGAGAGAGAGACGGGGAAAGGGAGGCGGGGTGGAGGTAGACAAAGAGAGATGATGGAGAGAGACAGAGAGAGAGAGAGAGGGGGGGGGGGGTAGAGGGGAGACAGAGTGATGGGGCAGAGATAAAGGAATAAAGGGGGCATGTGAACGCAGCATGGGCGATGATGGCAGTCGCCAGTCCTGCCCCTCTGCCCGGCTGCTGTGGCGGCATGCAGTGGAAGCAGTGCAGCCTGGGCCTCTTTGTAATGGCTGCTGGTGACAGACGCTTACCGTGGCACTTCCCTTTTCTCTCTCTTTCTCTCACACCCTCCACTACCCAATGGGCCCGGACCCAGTCCCCCCCCCCCCCCCATGATCACCTCCCCCCTCCTGTCCCTGCCTAGGCCCAAGAGCCCCAGAGAAACCAGGAGCGTTGCCACGCTTCCTGCCGGGGTAATGGCTCCTCTGTCACTCATCCTGTAATTAATTACCGACCCTGTCGCTCGTTAATAAAAGGCCGTCCCACAGAGCTGCACTGCCAAGGGGGAGTTAGGGGCTAGGGTGGTGTGTATGTGTGTACGGGGGTTGTTTTGGAGGGAGGGTGTGTGTGTGTGTGTGTGTGTGTGTGTGTGCGTGTGTGTGTGTGAGAGAGAGAGAAGGAGAGTTAGGGAGGGGTGGTAGTTGAGGTGGTATGTAGGGATGAGAGATAGATAGAAACAGAGGCATGAGTGTGGAGAGGGAGGGGGGGGGGATGAAGGCGGGAGAGAGAAAAGCGGGGCGCCGTTTTTGATGTGGTCTCCCGGCGGGCCGGGACGGAGAGGGGGGCGGTATGAAAATGTGTCTCTGAGCGCTCTGCGGCCATTAGAGGAGCGGAGAGCAGTTTCCCTTGGGCTGCGCGGAGGGGAGGGGCTGCCAGTGAGGTTAAAGACCGGCCGGCTGTAATTAACTTTACAGTAATGACTCCGGCGACGCGGGAGGAGAGATGGTGGCGGCGATGCCACCGCTGCTGCCTGCACTCTGTCTCTGTCTCTGTCCACGCCTGTGCCTGAACACAGGGGCCTGGGGGCTAGAGGGAGGAAAGGCTTCCTGATAGGCTTTCACAAAGCCCCACACAAACAGAAATATATTGTTGTCAGTAAATAACGGCTTCTTGATACTGCCGAGTTCTTTGACAGAGGTAACCCTATAGAAGCCTATAGAAGGAAGCCCTGAAGGACGTCCACCAGGAGGAAGAACACAGAGAGAACTTTTTTTCATAGTAGGGTTCCTGTATGGAACCTTGGAGCACTCTTCATGGGCTGAGATAATAACAGGGAACTCTTTAAATGCTCAAGGCTGTGCTCTTATCAGACACAAGAGAGGACAGGAATGGCTAAAGCAGAACAGTAGAGAGGTGAACTCCCCTCCCCCACAAGAGGCACAGGGTGAGGGTGAGAGAGAGTGAGAGAGAGAGACAAAGTGTGTGTGTGAGAGAGAGACAGAGAGAGAGAGAGAGAGAAAGAGAAAATAAAAGGAACGCCTCTAAACCACTGTGATCAAAATCTATGCATCTTTTCAGATCTTGTTCCACATTTGGAGGGAAAGTACCCCGCAGAACTGTGCTCTGTAGCTAAGAGAGAAGAGAGGGCGAGTGGAGAGGAGCAAAGAGAAGAAAAGAGAAGAGAGAGAGAAAAAAGAAAATGAAATAGAAGAGAAGAGAGGAGAAAAGCCTAGCTCTGGGGTCAGGGGCTTCATGGCCAGCAAGCAGGGATCTGACAAAACAAGACGAGCAAAGACCAGGGAGCACTCAAACAAGGTAGAAAGCCGCAGAGAGAGAGAGAATTCTGGTTCTATAGTACTGTAGCACAGAGCTCTTTACTTCGTCAATACATAACACTTGTACTTTTAGCCTATTTCAGAGAGAAGCCTTTAAGTTAAATTAAGCTAAAATAAAAACAAAAAGAATGCAGTTAGAATTCCTTCAGGAAACACTACCTCTATTCGTTGGCGGCCCAGAGTTGATTAACCTCATTACGATGCCGTATAAATATTTCACTGAAGAGTGCGCTAGTCAGACATCTTTATCTTTCATCTTTGCCCATAGTCACGGTATAATTAGCAGAGCGCTAGTGGACAGGGACAGCATGCTACTAGGGCTGCATGCAGCCCTGCTGCAAGTCAGCTGTCTGTCTGTAACATGAGTAACTGCTTTTAAACTGCCATTATAAAAAAAACTAATGTGATCAAATCTTTAAAAAATTGTGGTTGCTGACATTAACCACTCTGACCCTGCAGATGTAAAAAACGATATATGATTTACTGTTCACAAACTGTGGTCATAGACTGATGTCATACTGGAACTTGAGGCCATACCGATTCAGTTGCCTTTTTCCAGTGCAGCCAGATCAAATGAGCAAACCATCCACACTGCCCACAGAGCAAAGGCAATGGAAGCACCAGTGTAACTGACCAATCATAGTCGACAGCTACCTTTATAGTCATGCTGCTCATGTACCGCGGTCCTACTGCTTGGAGGGGCCAACTTCTGAAGTTCCCTCCTCCCACCATAACCACCACCAGATTGGTTCCTGTCCATCTGTCCAAGGGCTACGTACCTCTCTTGCTTTCTTGTTCCGGCAGGATCTGAAAGGGTCTAGAGTACTCGCTAGTTCTACGCCAAAGACAATTACATTCTTGTCACTGTAAAACCCTGTTATGGATTAAAATATTCCTTTAACTCTCATCATTGTGTCCTTGGCCTTTCTGCCTGAACTAACAATTCATCCTCCATCAGTCCTCTGAACAAAAGCAGCTATGCATCACAAATGACAGGCTCTAGTCTCCAAAAACCCAGGCTAAAAATCACACACAACCTCATATTTAATGTGATTTTCCAGTGAAGCTGCAATTTCATAACTGACAGCCAACTGCGGGACGCATGCTGCGGAAGCGAGCACGCTCTGTTGAGCACCCTACAAAAACGCCACGGAGGGCTTTAATTACAGGTTAAAGGTGAAGCGCACACCTGCTTACACAAAACACAATCCTGCCGACATTTCCAGACAACACGCCAGGGAGTCTCCCTTTCTTTCTGTCTGTCTCTCACCCACACCCACACCCACACACACATATGCTATGACAGTGGATTAAAGGAAATATGGGCTTTAATAAGTCTGGTGAATTTACACTAGGCCATATCATGGCAGGCCATTAGTGCGGCAGACGGGCGGTCCCATTCACGCAGGCTTCACCGAGACCCGCGACCGACTCAACGGCCACTTTAATTGGCTGCTCAAAGGTCATTGTGTGGCGGATGAGAGGGACATAAAGACACAGCCAGTCTCGGCAGTCGGAGTCTGATTGGGGTGTCAGTCTGTATTAAATCACATGGCCCCAATTCTCAAAAAGCAGGAGGAGAGGGAATGGGGGGGGGAGAGAAGAAAAAAAAAAAGAGAGAGAGAGAGGGCTTGCTGGTTTTGGAGCGAGAGAAGAAGAGAGGAGATGAGTGAAAGAGTGAGTGTTTCTGGCTCGGCTCAAAATCGTGGGGTTTGGAGGGAGCTCTAGCTTCATCTCTCCCTGTCCTTCATCTCTTTCCCTCGTTCTCGCTTTCCTTATACCCTCATTCTAATGCTTCTCTCTCTCTCACTCTCATTCCTCCTCTCTCTAAGGGTCTCTCTACCAAACTTTCCCCTCCTCCTAAAATCCCGCTCCTCTTTCTCTCTGCCCAGTATCCCTCTATCCTTCCCTCCCTCTTTCCCTCAATCCTCCATCCTAGTCTCTCTACTTCTCCAACTCTGTTCTGGTTCCCGCCATCTTTCTCTCTCTCTCTTTCCTAGTTGCTGTCTCCCTCCCTCCCTCTCTCTGTGTCTAATGCTGTGCTATCTGTCTGCACACAGGCGCAGGGCTGGAGTGGGGCTGCTGTGCTGTGGATTATCCTGCTGGAAGCTGGCAGTGGCGGCAGAGGGAGACTCGGGGGGAGGAGGGAGACTCTGTCTCTCTTTCTCTTCTTCTTTTCCATCTCCCTCTTTCCCTCTTTCTCTGTCTTTTCTATCCCTCGCTCTCTTTCTCTTTTTCTCTCTGTCTTTCCATCCCCCTCTCTCTTTCTCTCTGTCTAAGAGTGAGAGCCCACAACCCCAAACCTCTCTTCAGCCCAATGCAGCAACTCGACCTCAACCCCTCCTCAATGCACAAACTCACACTCACACAGAGAGACACACAAATCACATACAAGTATACACACAAATGCACACATATGCACACACATACACACACGCACACACGCACACACACACACACACATACACACATACACACACACACACACACAGCTCCACTCTGTCTCTTTTGGATAGTGGGGCTGTGTTTTTCTGGAGCACCTCTTCAACCCAGGGCCAAGGCAGTAGGGCTTTCATGGGTGCGGCACTGCTGAAAGAACACAAGTGGTACAAACAGACACAGACACAGACACAGACACACACACACACACACACACACACACACACACACACACACACACACACACACACACACACACACACTCTCCAATGTCCATATCCACACACACACACCCGCGCCAGTACACACAGTCCTCACACACTCTCATTCTACAAAAGCACATCTAGCAAACACAAACACACACACACAAACACACACTGTCCCTATTTCCTGAACAAACTAACATCCTCATACACAGCAACACAGCTTCCATACACCCAATCCCTCTTCCTCTTCCACACACACACCACACACACACACACACACACACACACTCCTGCTCCGCTCTCCTCCCCAACTGTGGTGGTTCTGGCTGGCCAAGCACATATGCATGAGGCCTGGTGGCAAAGCGTCTGTGCTGGGAGGACTGCGACCCATGTCAAACTGGCTCTGCTTCAGCGCAGAGAGACGACATAAAGAACACAACAGAGTTCTTAGCTTTATTTCAAATGCTCTCATCCAAGCACAGTGTGCAAATCATAGAAACACTGTGTGTGTGTGTGTGTGTGTGTGTGTGTGTGAAAGAGAGAGCATGATGCAGAGAAGCAAGTGGGTGTGCGAGAGGGAGTGTGCATCCACGAGTGTGTGTGTGTGTGTACATGTGTGTGTACACACAAGCACACATATGGGTGCAAGTCTTTGGCTATTCACGGCACTGCGGAGGAGCCTGTGTGTGCCGGCCTGCTTTTTTTCCCATTCCCCCTGGAGTATCAACAGTGCGTGAGTGAGTCACTCGTTTCTGCTGAGTAATTCCTTTTTTGCGGGGAGAGATAAGGAGATTGTCAATCCGTACGCTGGGGGCGGGAAAGCAGAATGAGACGGAGAGAGAGAGAGAGAGAGAGAGAGAAACATATACAGATAAAGAGGGAGAGAACTGAGCAGAAAAAGGAAAAGACAAGGGGAAAATGTGAAGAGGCATGAGGGCGAGAGAGAGGGAGGATGGGAGTGAGAGAGAGGGAGGGAGGAAGCGAGATGGAGGGAGAGAGAGAGAGAGAGAGAGAGAAGGGACCGAAAGAGAATGAATGAGGGAGAGAAGGTCAGAGAAAGAGAAGGAGAGACTCTAAGGTAGACGGAGCAGCTGAAAAGACTGGATGAGGAGTGAGTGAGGATGGGTAAAAGAGGGGGAAGGCAGCATGGGGGGAAAAGAGAATGAGGAAATGAGGAAGCAGTGAAAAGGTACAGAGAGAGAGAGATAGATAGAGGAAGAGAGAGAGCGAGAGAAAGAGAAAGAGAAAGGGTGACGGGTGCATTCCTCTTGCCCGCTGCTGGCTGTGTCTGATAAGCCTGGATAAGACATCTCTTTGATGTTCAGTTAAGTGTAAAATTAAAACGTGCCAAAAGCCGAAGGCTGCCTGTTCCCAGCCCCCTGTTACACTGGAGAGAAAAAAGGGGACGATTTTCTTCTTCTTCTCATAATTTCCCCTCTTTCTCATGACCCCAGCCCCTCTCTGCCACCCTCTCACTCTCTTCTTACTCCTCCTCTGGCCTGACTGTCATTTTTACTCCAACTCCCAAGGTGCACCACGCACGCACGCACACACACACACACACACACACACACACACACACACACACCTCTGCCCTCCCAGCCTGAAAAGATGGCACCACTTAATCACAAGTGTCCTACCCCTGGCCTGAGCGGTGTGTATACACCGAAATTAATCCCCTGCAACCAACTCCCCCCCCCCTTCCCCACAAACACACACACACACACACACAAACACACTACACCACACCAAATCACATGTCAAATTATTCCCCAACCTTCATCGGCGTCTCATTATCTCTCATTATCAGCTAGGTCAGATTACAGATTTAATTAACCTCCTTTCAGGGGAGATGCATCCTATCAGCTGGGAGGATGCAGGCTCCTGAATACTCCTCTAATACAAACTAACTGTAAAATTACAGATGGGGTGGACAGCCTGTCAGCAGAAACCAAGGGTGTCTAATCCAGCAAACAGTTGTGGTTACTTACACATGCCGGTGCCCTTCTAGCAGGGCAGTTCATCAAACCGACCACGGCAAAGGTGTTCATGGCACACCATCACTTAAGAAGTATAGAACTCTGATACTGAGTTTTCTCGTTTGACTGGATAAGAACAGCATAACGCACTTTGGTAACACTTTATTTGAAGGTGTCTACATAAGAGTGACATGAGCCTGTTATAAACATGACATGACCCGTATCATGAACATTACTGACATTCCATTCATGTTTATGACTGTTGTCATTAGTCTGCACCCCAAACAGTGTCAACTTTAGATTACAAAAACCGAATGACAGTTAATGACTACAGTCACAATGTTCATGATATGTGGATCTTATGTAGACACCTTTAAATAAAGTGTTACCCACACTTCTAGTAAAGACAAACGTGAACAGACCTCCAACTTTGTCAGAATTTACCTTTAGTTTCATATTCCTGTTTGCCAACAGATGAAATGGAACTGATTTTTTTAAAGTAGAAGTTTGTGCTAGCTGGAACAAACCAGAAGCACATCTGTGGTAAATGTTGAAAGCATTAGCTTTCTCTTCACAGAATCTACACCTTTATTACGAAACTATTTTTGTCCAGCCAGAAGCAGGCTGTGGTAGGTTGTTTTTCCCACTCACTATTGTTTTGAGATACCTTTTAGCCGGAGTCCATTTACTAGCGAGGTTCCATCTTGGTGAACACAACTTCCCAGTAAAACCTAGACACTGAGAACCATTAAACCAGGTACAGCCAAGCGTAAGCCAGGGAAGTGAGAGGGAGTAGGGAATTAATCAGACAGGTGGGTGACCGGGTGTTATTACTGTGTGTGTGTGTGTGTGTGTTGTTGTTTTGGTGCAATAACCAGCGCACTGAACAGCAGAGAGCCCACCACACAACAGACATCATGGGCTAGCACGTGTAGCATTGCCAGTGCAAAAGCACAGCATCCTATGGCAGTGCAGCTGGTCCTAGGCCCACTCAAGTGTGTAATCGATGTGTTTGGAGACCCAGGACGGAGAGAGAGCGAGAGAGA
>PYXC01000585.1:25000-32500 GCA_015244755.2 Tenualosa ilisha
TATGTCGTAACGATGCTAATCTCCACACATGCAGACTCATTTGGCACAGCTTCAGTCACACGGGACAAAAAAAAAAAAAAAAACACTTCTCTCTTTCTCCCGCTCACACACACACACAAATACATTCACACACACACACACACACACACACACACACACATACATATATTCTCATACACAATACTTAATTGTGCTTGTTTACTCCGGCTAAGTGATGTAGTGCTGAGCCACATGGCAGTGCTGGTGGCCAAGTGAAATGATAGAGGCGATCCAGGCAGCTACACCTACGCCACTGACTCTGACTCAGGCCCTCCCAGCCCCGGCTAACTGAAGTGCAAATGAACACATATGGTGGGAAAAAAAGAGGGCTACAGAGAGAGAGGGAGAAAAGCAAAAGAGAGTGAGAGTGAGAAAAGGACAGAGAGAAAGATGAGATCAAGAGAGAAGTAGAATAAGCGAGAGAGCGTAAGTGGAAGGAGAGAGAGAAGAGAGAGATGGAAGAAAGGGAGAGTGAGGGAAAGAGAGAGAGTGAGGGGGGAGAGAGGGAGAGAGAGAGAGCAAAAGAATGGCAGCCAGGGGGTAGTATTCCTAAGTGTTTGGCCCATTAGTGCTCCCACTTGGTTTCCCTTCTGGTTCTGCTCGGACGGGCCCCGTGTGGTCAGCTGGGGGACTGAGCGGAACCAATGCAAGGAGGCAGAGGAGCCATTGTTCTGGCCGGCCTGAGAGTGCAGCTGTGGTTTGGACCTCCGCCCTACATGTGGCTTCTGCTGCTGCGGCTTCTGCTGCTGTTTGTGGCCATGATGAAGACAGCGCAGCTCGTGCAGCATTGCCAAATAAATGAAAAAAATAAACAAATAAACCGAAAAATAAATAAATAAATAAATAGATAGATAACTCCCGCAGCACCTTAAATCCAACTAACAGGGAGATAACATCTCCCATTATCGCATGATTTTGCATTATGAACACCTTGGCTTGGGATGATGTTGGCTCACTGTTTGAGACAACAATTAGGGACCTTAGACAGCTCTGATTTACTGTGTGTGTGTGTGTGTGTGTGTGTGTGTGTGTGTGTGTGTGTATTCCTACTGCCACAAATATTTTTCACGTTCTGTAGCCTGAAATAGCGACATGGATTGCACAACATTACACCTCATACATATTCATAAAAAAACATTTAATCATCATTAGAAATAATAGTGATCTCTATCTCCAGAAAAATAAACAATACGACAGAATGCTAATACAATCTTGATGGGTCGTAGTGGCAAAAACAAGCCTGTATAGTGCTGCTGAAGCTTCAAGTTTTTCTCGAAAGCATTTTAAAGTTGGAGGAGGAAAACATCTTCCTAAAGCAGTACAGTGCGCCATCGAGCCCCAAAACCTGTTGTCCCTTATGGCGCTACTCAAGTAAATTACTACTTGAGGTGTACAACATTTTTAAAAAAAAGCTCAAAGTAAGAGAAGTAAAAAGACCACTCACGACTGGAGCACGCTGCAATTGTAGAAGACGAAATTGGTGGTGATGAAAGTGTGGCCACTCTCCTTGGACTTGAGTGACAGCTTGACCACGCGCTTGTCACCTGCAGGGGTGAGAACATGAAAAGACAGACACTCAGAAAGTGAAACATGTCCAAAACATCAAGAAAAAGAGAGAGAGAGAGAGAGAGAGATAGAGAGATAGAGAGAGAGAGAGAGAGAAATGGGAAGAGGGGAAGTGAGCACTCCTCTCCTGCTGTGAGAAGCCTTTTTGGAAGTCCACCGACCACCCCTCCCCACCACCGGCACCTTACTTAGGCTATGATTACCCTCCTCTTCCAGTCCAAACTCAATAACGGCTACACTGATTACCCCCGCCCCCCCGGATGGCTACGCTACTGTGCATCTCGCTCCACTCCTCTCCTCTCCTCCTCTCCTCTTCCGCTCGCGAGCGGAATGCACTTACTTCTCCAAACCTGCCCGCTCTCTTTCATTTTCGCCTAGCTAATGCCTACATTTCTACGCCAGCCAATTATACTTGTGTGCCTCTCCTCCAGATAATTGGCATAATATTTCTATTCGGACAAGCCGTAATTGTCATTAATGGAAATAATAAGCCCCATGTGCTTTACAGGTTACCATCAGTGCATTTGTGATGGTCCCAGAAGCTTTACAAAAATGAAATAAAGAAAAAAGAAAATGGAACTGGAACAAGAGTAGTTTCAAACACATTATCGTGGATGTGATGTTCACAGAGGGGAAAGTAATGTTTGCGGCGCCTTTTTCCTTTAGGAAAAAAAATTGCTGTTGAAAACACTGCTATTAGTTTAGTTTTTTTAAGTAAATACACATTCTTCAGGAAAAAACATATAGATTTTGGGAGCCAGGCGCTCTACTACATACAGGTCGGCCATTGAAGGCCAAATGAGTGTGTGTAGTGTGTGTATGTTCTGTTTATAAGCAGGTGACCATCCACTGAGGACCTCCCCCTTCTCCGGACCCACTCTACACTTTCCTTCTGTTGTCCACATCTCCTTCTTCATGACCTGTAATTTCTAATTTTGGTAAGTCTTTCCAATGAAATCTATGCAGTGCAATACATAAATAAGAGGCCCTCTTGTTCCCCTTACCAAAGCCTTGGGTGAGGGCAGGCAGGTCCCGCAGGGAGGGTGACATGCAGAGCACCTGACCCTTGGAGAGCACCTCTCCCTGGCTCTCCGACAGGCCATCAAACACGCAGACGACCCCCGCAGACAGACTGGGCACGTTCACCACTCGAACGCTCACCTAAGACATCACGCACACATGCACACAAACGCACGCACGTGCACGCGCATACACACACACACAGACACACAAACACACGCACACACAAATGTAAACGTGAGTGAACATTTCAAGTTTCTGCCTGTGTGACAGACATATCTATATGCAGATAGAGATGCATGCAAACATCTGAACCTATACATAAATATGCACTGACACATATGGCTGGATTGACAGATAGTTTGCAAATAGATGCACCAGATCTCCAGAAATGGAGGAGGCAGAGACAGACTGACATTCACAAAGACATACTAACACACTAGATGGGGGTATATAGGATAGATGTCAGCACAAATGACCTGCACAAATTACAAGTAGTCATGTTGAATTACATGCCCCCCTCCTCCTTCCTTTTCATCCTTATCATTAGAAAATATGTTGTTAGAGGCAGCACTAGACTGGAGTGGGTGAATGAGTGAGTTGAATGAATAATTGAGTGCGTAGCAGGAACGAATGAGTGAATAAGTGAGTGAGTGAGTAGAGTGAGCGAGTGGAGTGAGTTGAGTGAGTGAGTGAGTTGAGTCACTCGGCTGCGCTGTTCACCTGAGTAGCGGGGGAGGTGACGGACATGTTGCTGGGAGAGACACTGACATCAGTGCATTGCTTCAGCTCGGTGGCAAAGTGCTGTGGTTCCGCCCACTTCTCACAGGCCTCCTGACGCGAACACCTGAGACACAAAAACAACACACAAACAAAACATATTGGTCAGGACGTCACCCGAATCACACACACACACACATCTCCACATCTGGAGAAGACCTGGGAAATATTTCAGTACAGTGGAAAACAAGGGCTGGGCAGTTTCTTGATAGGAGCTTGGGTGAAAATATATAGCACATGTTTTTGATGGTGCTGACAGACAGATCGACTGAAGATGAAACAGGAGGTGCAATGCCAAAAATGTGGAAAGTGGAGCACTTGAATGACTTCATCTGGCACTCGTCCCCATTCCCTCGGCCACACCTGTAAAGAGATCTGTTTGGAGGGGGCCGACGGCACAAAGCCAGCTTTCTGATGAGCCATAGATACGTCTATGCCGCCACCAAACTGAAAGGGTTTTGATCGTGATTCTTGATGCCTTTCTCCACACAAAACAGGATGAAAAAGTGTATCTAATGCCAGCAATACAGCATACCGTAAAACACACACACACACACACACAAAAAACATATTTTTTCCTGGAATGTAACAATCAACCAGGGAAAATGGTTTCGTTTTTCCTTCTCCCATATCTATTCCTCCATCCTCGGTATAAGGGTGTGTCCTTCTCTCTCCTGCAGCCGATCCAATGAAACGCTTCCTAATATTAAAACATTTATGGTGCCGTCGCGTTTGCGTGAGGTGTAAAAAGAGTGTTCAAGCCGGTGCATGTTTACGCCGGAGACAGTTGCACAGAAGCCAGGGAAATAAATGTACGGCATTAAAACTCCCTGCCTAAGCGTTTAGAGATGACACCTCCTGCTGTTCACTCCGAAGCCACACGCATAAACCAAACCCCAGCAAGTATCCTCCACCGCTGAGATAAAACAGCCCATAATGAAACAGTGGCATTTGACTCCATGATCCTTCATTAGGGGCGGTGTGATACTGAAACCAAAAATGTAATTTAATCTAACTGACGAGAAAACACACACACACACACACACTCAAACCTGGGAGAAAAAGAATGCGTGCGTGCGCGCGTGTGCACACGTACACACACACACACACACACACACACACACACACACACACACACACACACACGCACACGCACACGCACACCACACCACACGCACACGCACACGCACACACATCTAAGATAGTTAGCCAGGACCATGAACACATGGTACAGCTCCACACTGAGGGTGTAGATAGATAGATAGATAGATAGATAGATATAGATAGATAGATAGATAGATAGATAGATAGATAGATAGATAGATAGATAGACGGATAGATAGACAGATAGACATATAGATATTTTCATTCTGGTGTTTTTCTTTTCTTTTTTTAGATGGATAAATACTTTTATTATCCCGTAATACATATTGTATGGAAGGGTTTAAGCAAACACTCTTTTTGTTTTGTGTTCTTTCCAAAACATGTAATATGTGACTTAATTAGGCATATAAAGGCAGGGAGATATATGTTATGAACTTTGAGTAAGACTTTCTCATTTCATCTGCACCTTCCAAAACAACAACTAAGCCCCCGCCCCATTCGCTGTACAAGCGTTTGAAGCTCAATAAGAAGTTGCCATCAACATTGCCGTCGCCTTTCACTCGAGAAGCAACACGTCATTAATGATTTGCTTACTTCCAATTACTGCCATATGTCGACAGAGAGAATGGGAGCGTGTTTAATTAAGGAAATAGCAACAGACATGTCTAGCTTTTCACGTACATTGCACCCCAAAGATTTACCACTCCTTTGCTTTTGTTATTCACTTTTCTTTCTCCATCTCCATCACTCTCTCTCTCTCCCTTCATCTCTCTTTCTCTCTTACACCAGATTCTAGAATGAGATTTTCATCCAATTACATCCACTACTCTTCCTGGTGGAACAGCAGTAATGTGATTTATGATAAGTCCCAGCCCGCCATCAGAGGCCCAAGCCCCCACCCTACCCACAGGCGAGCGTAAGGTAGTCCTGTCTGGTCACCATGGCTGACACCCCACCACCACCACCACCACCACCACCTCCTGCCTCCTCTACCAGTGACGGAAGAGGCAACAACACGATCCTGCTGCTCTGCCACCCTCTTTTGTTCTCTTGGAGGACAGGATGGACTCGCACACATCTTCAATTAGCAGGTGAGCCCCTCTTATGTGCCAGAGGATTAAGGGAAATGGGCCCATAAACTGTCAGAGGAGAAGGGGTGACTGTGCCTTCAGTGCTTAAAAGAGAGAGAGAGAGAGAGAAAGAAAGAAAAACGGGGAGAGATGAGGAGAGGAGAGAGATCGGGGTCCAGCATTAATCTCTGGTGAAAGCTCGCCTGTACGCGTACACTTTCTCACACCACTCCACTCCACCTCTCCACTCCCTTCAATCCAACTCGAACTCCAGCTCGTGGCCCTCTTCTGACGAGTGAACAAACGAGCAAGCGGAGGATGGTTGTGTAACTGCCTGGGTTCGGACTGAGTCACCCCCTTTTTTCCCAGGGAGATGGCTTAAAGCAAGGCCAATTCACCAGCCTAGACCATTTCAATGTTCAAGAGCTCTATTACTGTACCTAATTTGGCAGGGCGGAATTAAACCACAGAGCACACACTCACAACCCTCTCCACATGACACACAAACCAGGAGACTTTTTTTGAAAAGAATATGGACCCCCATCTTTTTTTCCAGCTGAGCCTTACTTTTTAAAAAGGTCACGGCGGACTTGCTGCAAATGATAGGTCAGGCTGGTTTGGAACAGCAAATTGAAACCTACACGCGGTTTCATAAGGCTTCTTGCTGACCCTGTGGGGGAGTCTGCCGAGTCGAAAAGGAGGGTTTCTGCAGACGGCGAAAGAATCAATCAAGCATACTAATTAATGTGAGTGGAGGAGGATCTCCTTGTGCAGGTTGTGCTCCACAAGCTTCAGCAGTTTGGTTGACTATGCTCAGTAATGTAAAATGGAGCTCTCTTTCAATCAGTGTACTATGCGGGGGATGTTCAACTTATGGATTCAAAAGGGCTTCTGCTGCACACCATGCTCCAAGCCAACAGCTCATTCGACTATATAAAGCAACCTAGGATTGAATTCTATTTTAATCAGTTTGTGATGCAAGGACATTGTTAGGGATTCCAAAAATGCTTTTCCATGTGGCACAATTGCAGTTCAGGAAAAAATGATGCTAATATGCGTTACCCATTTCCCATTTGATTGCCTTTATACAATGAAGCTTAATTTCGCAAGAGAGACCATGCTCTGTTTTTTTCATATCCTATTCCGACAGCAATTACAACTGTAGGTTCCAAAAAAAAAAGGTGCCAGAAGAAACATTTTAGCAACGAAGACAGGACAAAGTATTAAATGATCACCCAAATCAAACATTGATCTCCCCCCCCTTTCTGCCAGAGTATTATTATCTCTGTATCGCAATAAATTGTGTTAGTTGTATTTCGGAGCACGATATTTACTCATGTACATAATGTGTGTACTTTACTAAACGGAGGCTGACAAAATGTCAAGAGGATGAATCGTTTATAGAACACTAATGAAGTCTCAGTGGCTGATGATGCTTTAACAAGAGCACGCTCGTGTGTGAGCGCGAGAAAACATAACACATGGGTCTACAGAGACGTGCTCACTAGTGCTCCGTGAACAGATACAGTTGCGCTAAAAATCACCAGATAGGGCTGATTTGAATCACACTGCAAATCCATCTTCCAGTTTCCTGTTGTTGCCATGGACACAGACCATTTCCCAGTGTGCACTTTGTCCCCCCCCCCCCCGCCCCACCATCCTCCAACTTCTCCCCTATCTTTTTTTCTAGCCTGGCTCAGCTAACATGATGGCTTGAGGCTAAAGAGCCCTTGGGGAATTGCACACAAAGCCAAGACAACAACCAGAAGAAAGGGAAACAGGTCACAGCCAGCCTCCCCACCCCATGAACAGTGGATGTGGTGGGTGGTTCTGTGTGTGTGTGTGTGTGTGTGTGTGTGTTGGTGTGTGTTTGTGAGTGTGCACACTTCTGAAAAGCTATCTCTCATGGCAACGCAACAGC
>PYXC01000585.1:37500-72500 GCA_015244755.2 Tenualosa ilisha
CACAGTGAGGGTCACCGGAGCCCAGGCACTGCTTGCACGTGCTGTACTGACTGCAGCTCTCCACAGGAACTCTGCTCACCTGCAAAACAGACAGCAAAAACAACTTTATATACAGTGTTTAGTCGGTACTATATACTACATGCAGTATGCACAACTGCATTTACATTAATGCATACAGTGATAAATGAACGCATTTATAACAGTTTTCACCTTTTAATATACGTTCCAGTACTACATATACTTACAAACAAACAAATACACAAAACATCTCAAATGTTTTATACTATTCCATTTATGAGTGTGTGTATATATATATACACATCTCTAACACTAAACTACACAACTCTGACACTAAACTACATCATTTACACTACACTACTTTACCATGCTGTACTGCAAAGTAATTATGCAGATTTCTTCCCCAGTTAACTGTGCACCCTCTTTATTACATAATGAGTGTAGGGTAAAGCAGTTCTAAGCATTACTTATGCCACAACAGAGTTGTTCAGTATCTCCCCCTCTATTCCATCATAACCCACTTTACATGAGAAATGAATCTATCTGATATTTATGGCTCTACCTAAAGTGAATCATTTGACAAAGACATCAAAGCATGATTACTAATATATGAAATATATAATTCAATGCTTATGACAAACATCTACTTTTACTGGAAGTAGATATATTTGCCACAAGGGCAAACAAGACAAGAGATCAAATGAAATGCCACTCATGCTCATGTGATCGCCGAAAGACATTGTTTTGTCATCAAAGCACAGTCTCCTTGCGTTTGACCTCGTGTAGAGATCAATTATAAATGCCCATGTTGTGAGCACGTCTGCAGTGAACAGAGACACTGCCGGTGCTGTGAGCCTGCCGTGCTGTCTGACGTCGGTGAAAAAGAAAACAAAGGGAGCGTTATAGAGCTAAGAGGGTGAGAGCGTGAACACTGGGGAGATGCTTTTGCAGTAGTTCCTCTCCCAGTCACATGGCAGAGGAGCCCGCAGTCACTCGTCTGCATTAAATATGGAACGAGCTGAGTGATCTGAACTGAGTGAGCAAGCCAGCACGTCGCTTCGGCTGTGTTTGCAAACATTAGAAGCCTTTTTTTTTTTTTTTTTAAACGCTCGCTTCACCCTGGGCTTCTGCTCCAGAGACTGCGGGGCAAACACGAGGCATGACAAAGTCCAGAGTCAACAGGAATGTTAGCATATGTGCATGTCTCACATCTAGTCAATGCACTGAGAAGTAGGACATTCTTCGATATTCATTCACACAGTGACTAATGTGTGGGCAAGAAGAAGAGTGTGACTAAAAATAGAGAAGACGATAGACAAATAAAGCAATAAAATGTATTCGTGATGAGCATATGGTTATGCGGTGGTCCATAGGCTCCTGTAAGATAGGAGTTTTGTCAAAACAGATTTGGTATAAATAAGTCTTGAACCCGACACTGAACTTCTGTCTGATGAAAAGGTACTGCTGAGCTGTCAGTGTCACATGAACTATTTTTACTCCTGTTCTTTAAGAGGGGGGACAAAAACAAACACTGTTGTTTCACCGGCTCCTCTGCAGTCAGTAAGATTCATGAAAAGGCACATTGGAGGGAGAAGTGGGGGGTGGGTGGGGGTGGGACCTGCTTTGATCATTCCCCAGATTAAAATGCAAAGGGAGAAAAACAAGTACTGAGGAAGACGAAAGAGAAAAAAGGGAATCAGAACTGTACAAAACAGAATGAAATGAGAAGACGAAAACACTCCAACATTCAACTCAAAAGGGACAATGTTGCCTTTCGAATGTGGCTGACAAAGTATGTAGCTTATAGTCTATAGAGTGTGTGTGTGTGTATACAGATGCCAAGTAAGTGTAAGCAGACATTAATTTATGAGTAAATCATGGTGAGTGAAGGTCTGTTTATATGACAAAATTTTAAGTTTATGCATTGACATGTTTGTGTGTGTGTATTATAAATGTGTGCTTGTGAGTGTGTGAGTATGAATCTTCATGTGTGTGTGACAGCATCTTGGCTCCTCCACCTCTGCTAGCTGTGTCAGGGTGTCAGCATGTCAGCTGGTGGGTGGGTGGGTGTGGGGAGGGTGGATGAGGTGCGGTGTGACACTCCTTCTCTCCTAATGTTAATTTATTCTTGCAGCGCTGCTGTGTGTAAACACTGCTACTTTATAATCCTAGGTCTCCTAGCCTCCTGCCATCTCGGCTGCCGTCTGAGACCATCCATGTCCCACACGTGCAGGACCACCGACAGGATGCCACTTGCTGTTGGACAAGGAGTTAGCTAGCGAGCCATGAAGAAGGCTGTAGGATTAAAAGGAAAACCAAAATTACCATAGCTGTGTATGTAAGCACCCACCCAGGCAGCGAGACTCAACGCCCTAGACCTACGGCATGGGAAACCACCAGGGTCAAAGCCAGTGCGACAAAGAATCAGCATGACGTTTTTTAAAGCACACAACAGCAAATCTTACATGAAGCAGTCCTTAGTCCTCATCCCTCCTAAAACCTCAGGGGTTTTCAGTAGCAGACGACCTTGTTCCCTCCCTGTGGTCAAAACCTTGGATGTTTTGCATGAGAACTGCTAAAGCGAACATCAGACGGCACAAATGGCAGCCGACCTCTTCTACATCCACTTACTGGCATGCAGGGAGGACTCCCATGTGTATGTGACTGGGATGTGTTTGTGTTGGGTCATGGTATTGCCAACCGCTCACCCGGGTTGGAGAAAATGAAATAATTACCGCACGCTACACCCAGGTGCGCTGGGGAGAAGCTGTGATGGATTGCACAGAGGAGTGAGAGTCAAGGGGGGGTGGCAGCACAAGAGAGCGTGTTCCCTCTCTCTCCCCTGTGTGTGTGTGTGTGTGTATGTGTGTGCGTGTGTGTGTGTATGTGTGCGTTTACTCCTGCTGGAGGACCTACAGGACAATAGCGAGAAGATCAGGCTCATGTGCGAACTCTGCTGTGCACCTTGCCTGTGCACCTGCCGCTGATGAAATATCCTAAAAAAATCCTAAAAAAAAAAACAAACAAACAAACGAACAACAACAACAAAAAAAAAAGCACGACTCCTGCGGTCAATGGCGATGGCACGATGAATTATTTACTTGCCGCCGTTCATTCACTTTTCATGAAGAGCCCACCTCGACATAATTACAGGGGATGTCTCAGGAGCGGCAGACGGCAGCGCCCTGCGTAAATCATAGCCTCTGCCAGCATCTCAGCTTCCACCCCTCGCCCCTCAACTCCTCTCTTTCCCATTAGTACCCTACTGGGGGAAATTCAGTGCACTCATTGCCAGGGCAACAACATCGGATGGGTTCTAAATGTGTAGCAAGGAGGGACGGTGAGGAATTATACCGAAACTCTGGTGGTTGTGTGTGGAGGACCGGAGCCACGTCTCTCGCGAAGGAGGGTCTTTAGATCAAATGATGAAGGTCCGCCTCTGTCCTTTCATCATGTCCACATTAAAAGGCTTTTAATAAGCAGTGGGCCCCAAACAAGCCATTTAGAAAGAGTTGGAGCACACGTGGTCCAGGAGTGCATTACTTTTCACCATTAAAGGAAATATCAATACTCAGTAGCGGGCTTGTGTGGCTGCCCGCGTGCTCAAGTACATCCGTAGTCATGAAGAACAGTAGCGGAAGAAAGACGGGTGCGAGGGCAGAGATGGATTCTTCCAGAATACTCCTGAAACGAGGTCTGGCAGAAAGGCATTAAACTTTTGCAAAGCCTCTCAAAAGACCAAATGTCCCCTTTTTTTCCTGGGCTCCTTAAAAAATGTGGTCCTCTCCTTTGATCTAGAGTCTACCCTGACCTCATTTTTACAAGTGTCGACTCTGGGGTCCACACTTGGAATCTGCTGCTGTTGCATCTGCAATATTTCACAGCTAAATTAACACCAGGTTCCCCTCGTACTTTTATCTATATCGGTAGCTAGACTTCAGACTGAAGCCTATGGCAAACAATACTTAAACAATACTAATATCTTATGCCATGAATGTTAACTTTCTGTTTTAACTTGCTGAAAACCGCTGTAATGTCTTTGTAGAATTCTTTTAACATGAGAGGCCTCATCACTATGTCTTTTCAACTGCATCATTATTAATAGTTGCGCCTGGTTTGTAAAAAAAAAAGTGCGTTGTTCAGGCTGCAAAAAACGAACCACAAGGGGCTAAATGTCAGCCTGCTTTCCAAGAGTGACACAAAGACGACAATTTTTCACATTAATCTCCGAATTCTGAGAGAGGGCAAACTCTGAGCCTTCGAGCTCGGTGCTCACAGGAGTTTGTGTGAGTGAAAAAGACGGCATTCATTCTTCGGCGCAGCTGTACTGTATGGAAGCCTTTTCTCCAGTCAGCTGCATCGGGCCTTTGCCTTAACCTCCCCACCCCCCCCCAGTCCTCCCTTCTTCCTCCCTCTCCACCGGCACAATACAGCCTCATACAGGCATGTTATTCTGCCTCGCTCTCGATGGAGGCACTTCCCCTCCATTTCTTATTTTCTTGTTACGAGAGCCAGCTGGGGCCTCCCGATTCAAAGACGACGAGCGCTAGTGTTTCATATTCCATCTTCCTGTCTTGCAGATGTTAAAACAACATATCCAAAATTCCGGTTTCGACTCCCAAACAAAGCAGACTGTTGACTGTGCTGGGTCTCATTCAATTCCCCCTTGACAAATGTATCTTTATTCTTTCAGGATAGGTCCTCGTCGTGTAGAACAAATGTTTTTGCACACGTTATGAATGACTCAGAGATAAATTAGAAGCAAATGTCTAGGCAGTAAATCAGTTATGTGCAATCTGAAAACACTGAGAAAAATGATTTTGCTATTGCATCAAGGTCTTGGAATTTCTGAGGAGTGAGCAGACATGTAAGAGACACCCTGGTCTTTACAGTTCAATGTGGTCATCGCCCTAAAACAATTCAAAATTCCCACACCGTTTCGTTTTTTTGAGCCAAATTTTTGTGACGCTGTGACAGTGTTGGTGCAGTCACAATGGGTTCTGCTCACCTGTTTGTCGCTCAGTAGGTAGATGTATTGATAATCCGGGCTGAACACCATATCCCGCAGAATAGGATGGCCTTCAGCTACGGTCACCGTCTCGTACAGCAGGGCACTCTGTGGTGCTGGAGGGATGCCATCTACACGGATCTGCAGAGGGACAGCATGAACATGAAAATGACGAACACAGCAACACAAAAATCAAGCAAGCAAGCAAACACACACACACACACAAGTAAAAATATAATACTATATACTGTACATCACACAAAATGAAGTCTTTTTCTTTTGACTACCATTTACAAACGGGCCAAATATTTCATTGTCAGTGCTCTTACAGCAAATACTAGGCGCAAGCCTGAGCATAATTCCCCAATTCACTCCCATCTCAGATCTTTCACTGACCTAGAAAAGGAAAATTCAGTGGAATTGTGTGTGTGTGTGTGTGTGTGTGTGTGTGTGTGTGTGTGTGTGTGTGTGTGTGTGTGTGTGTGTGAGTGAGTGAGTGAGTGAGTGAGTGAGTGAGTGAGTGAATGAGTGAGTGAGAGAGAGAGAGAGAGAGAAACAAACAGGAGCAGCTGCAGAGAGGTGGGTTTGGGGTGGAGAGGGGAAGCTGGGGGCGTTAGGATCAGCAAACACGAGAAAGGGGAGAAAATAAAATCAATTACATTTTAATGACACTATATCCAGACACACAAACACACACACACACACACACACACACACACACACACACACACACACACACACACCCTCGCTGCTCCATCATTACCACCTCCTCTGTTTTCTCACACAGATAATTAGAGCACAGAGCTTGCTCAGTAAAAAGAGTTCTAAAAATGTCAAAATCAAAAAATCTTTTGATGTGATTGGGTAGAAATACGCAGTGCTACTGACAACTGCAGTTACAGTTGCACGGCGCACCTTGTCTCGCTCCCACCTCTCCTCCAATTCATTCCACTGAGAGACAGGAAGGGAGAGAGAGAGAGAGAGAGAGAGAGAGAGAGAGAGAGAGAGAGAGAGAGAAAATGAAAGAAAGAAATAGTGACTGCCTGTTCTGCCGGCCTAATCACACCTGACGGAAATATGACAAGAGATGAAGAACGTGAGCCTGAGCAAACTGAATTAATGTAGAGCTACAGAAAAATACCGCCAACGGAAAAAAAGAAAATGGCGGACGGGAAAATGCGCAAAAATCGTATAGAAAAAAAATAAAGAGATTCGTAGCAGATGTGAGGGGGTTGACTCGTCTGGCTCATTCCTAAATATCTGGGTCGGTCTGAAGTGACAAACATCGTTAGTCTGTTAATTAGCTGCCTTGCTCATTGCCGCAGTCTCAGTAATTAGTGTTGACAAGGTGGCATCAATTAGTCGAGGACTGCCATATTGGGTGTCACAAGTCACTGGCCAAGTCAGACCACGACTCCCCAAGCCAACGGGGACAGCGGGGACTGAAATATGACCACCATTGTCTGCCGTTTTGTTGAGTCGAGTACCACCAGCTGCGTTGACACATTTGTTCGCCCTCAGCCGCTTCTGTGGATCTGCCACTGCATTAAAATGTATTTGTTTACAGAGAGCAGGAGAAAAGAGAGGAGCGCTCGCATTAGCATCCAGAGCCATTTCTGCATGCCTACATTCTGATTTCCAAATTGATCCTGGGGGTTAAGATCAAATACAAAAAACTTGAAATGGAGAAATGTTTATAAAAGCCTGAGAGCTCACGTCTTTCATATTTAGTCACCAATTCAGCTCAAAAATGCTCAAGGAATCTGCTTTCTGTGAACCGAGCCATGCCTTCCATCGTTGATATTCAAAGGATGTTTGATTTTCTAATAATGGTCATCTCACATTCCTGATTCCTGTCCCTTTGTCTTTCTGTGCCGAACATGCTGAGAGCACTCAGCTCCTCTCAAGGCGCCCAGGAAATCTCCACTTGCCTCAAATGTGTCCAAACACAGTGGTGGCAAACAACTCTCTGAGGCCATCCACGGGAACACTTACCACCAGGTGTCTGGCATTTTGGCATGCCTAAACAATAAAAAAGGTAAACACTTTTAGGTCCATTATACTGGCAAAAGGGGTCTTGGCTTGGCATAGAAAGCTATATATTAATTAATGATGACCTTTTATACACAATGTTACATTCCTCAAGGCACATGAGAGCTGAGCAGTCCATATATAGCACTCGCTCTCTAAATTGTTCAAATATGACACTAGGGAGATTGTACAAAAAGTCATGGACAGCGAATGATATGTGGCCAGCCAACCATTCTTATACAGTGACAAAAGTACCGCAATACCACCCAAAATCAACAGCAATAAGGATCTCTGAGGGCGCTGTATTTTGGCTTAGTGTTCCTTAACTTCACAAATGGATTCCAATCTAGTGTGAGTGTCAAAAATTCCAAGCAGAGAGAGTGATGGATATCAACAACTACACCACGACCCTGAGACCATGTTATTCATTCTGACAGAGAAATTTTTCCTGGTCTGTGAATGTGACCTGATACTCAAAGGCAGGGTCCAAGTCCTCCAGGAGGGAAAAAAAAGAAACGAAAAAGGGGAGGGAAAAAAAAACAAACTGGCATTCAAATCAATTGTATTATCTGGATGCCAGCGACTCTGCTGAGGATTTAAATAGGCTTTGCAGGGGTACAGATGGAAGAAAAGAGATACAGAGTCAGAGAGAGGGGAAACAAGTCAGAGAGAGAGAGACAAAAGGAGGGGAAGTGGGAACACAAGAAAGAGAGGGAGGGAGAGAAAGAACACAAAAAGTGCTTGTACACAGGAGCATACTGACAGTAGCTGAGTGTTTGAGATGCAGAGTGCTTGCTCAGCCTACTGAGAATTGACCTCTTGACAACATCAAACAGCCCCGATGAGGGGTAATTGGGATCCAGATAAATATTACTTTCCCCTCCACCTCCCTGTGATTCAAGCCATGCCAAGGTACCGCTGAGTGCCCATCCATCCACTAATTAACCTGGTGGTCACAGAGCCACGGTGGAAGAATCTGGACGCGGCCTGACGGCTTGATAGCACCCCCCATTTTTCCCCTCATCGATCAGAGACGAGGGATATTAGGCCTTATGACAGGCAGACTGAGAAGAGGGACACTGAGGCCATTTTGCTCCCTTTTACATGCTTTTTATCTCATCGATTGAGACCCATGTCGGACTTGAAGTCGGCGGACAGAAGGACCCAGAGAATGAACCCCACTAAAGTGAGCTCAGGTTCATTAGTTAAGTCTCGGCTGCAGTCTCCTGAGCGGAGATGTCCTCACTTTCTCCTCGGGGCTCTCCTGTGGTATCCTCCCGGCATGTAGAGAGTTTGAGTTAGCGCAACAAAGGAGCTACAAATCACAAGAGAAGCCCGGGAACGAACTTTCGGCAAGGGGAGAGCAAAACACAAAGCTTCAGCGATTTCTACATACTGAGGCATTAAATATCCCACTCTTTTTAGGTTCCAGGACACAATGCCCGTCTGTAGCTTATTAAAAATTTAAAGACGCTCCTTTCAAGAATGCAGGGAAGAGGTCGGAGGGAGTTTGAGGGGGTTTTCGGGAAGTTCATTTAAGTTGAACAGGTTGTGTTAAAGCTGAGTGTCCAATATTCTTGAGGACAGGAGGAAGATCTATTATTCCTAATGGCAAGGGCCTTTGATCTCCTAACACCACAATCAGAAATATCAAAGGCTCAAAAACAGTGTCAACTCACAGTAAAATTGGATGTGAGGAACGTAACCACAGCCAGTATTAGTATAAGGTGGTCTTAAATACTTCCAAAAGCTTCTGCAATGTAAACGCCAAGCCCATATTGACACCACACCACACTGGTTGTGTAGTGCATTTCCAGACAGGGAGCACCAATGAGGAAGACTGAGTATTAGGGTGCCATGGAGAGAGAGAGACACAGAGAGTGAGAGACAGAGTGAGGGAATGGTGGTGGTGAGGATAACCATTTACTCAGACAGAAGAATAAACTGGAAATCTTACACTGGTAGGGGGAGAAAAAAAGCATTTTCCATCTCAAGAAATTAGGACCAATTTCAAAGAAATGGTTCTTGTTATCTTCAACTAGGCTTAAATTCAACCGCAATGATAAAGACATGGTACTTAGGTAAGTTTAACAACAAAGTCATTACATGCATGATAAATAAGGTTTATTGATGCAATTACACGGGAATTGCCATGTACCTAAAGCTTAAAAGTGGTGTTTTTTGGTCTCACTGTAGCTATATCAGCAGATATGAAGATACTGTTTTCAAATCGCACAACTGACCACATTTCAAATGACCACAATTGGCTTTGACATAAGAATGCTCTTGCATCAAAGCTAAGTTTAAATTCACAGCCAACTTTTTGTTTTTACTGAAACAGCTAAGAAAATATTTCTCTTTAATCACAATAATCTCATATCAAATTCTACATTTCCCTCTCCTTTCACACAGCATAAAGAGATCACAGGAAACAAGCCCAGATGAAACTCTGTGATATGTTCCTGGCCATCTATTATTAATGTGCGTTCCTTTATACCCATCAGGACTAGGTTGGGAAACGTGTGTAAAAATGTGTAACATATTCAGAAAACACAACTGCTTGTTCTGCCATGTTCTTGGTTCTTCCAACTAAGGCAAAAGAAAATAAATAAATAAATAAATAAATAAACAAATAACATTAATAAAATTACATTTGAAAAAGTCCAAGGCTTCATTCTGCTCATTCCTAATTGTTCTAAAAGTGCCTCGTACTCTACAATACTAAGATGCTCAAGTCCCTTTCCAACACATTGTTCTCTGCTGTTTGCGATTAAGAGCCAAGACAAAAAGAAACAGAAAAAGAGAGAGAGAGAGAGAGAAAGAGAGAAAGAGAGAGAGAGGCAGGCAGCCCCCGCCAGGTTCTGGGAGGGAGGCTGCTGCCAAAGATCTGTCACTGCCTTGGAGCCTTAGGCACCCTCTCCACCCCGCAGCGCCAGGAGGATTAAGTGCAACTAAATGAGAGGATATTTTCCAGCGATAAGGAACCAAAAACCCATGATACATTAAGGGGGCTGCATCTTCATCAAACATCTAAGGCACCACGACGGGGTTGCTGCATGCTCCCTCGTGTATTCCATTAGCCTCAGACAAACAGGGGCTGCCATTTTGTGCTCCGGGGTCGAATCTATTTTAACAGCAAAGTAAAATTTATATATATAGCAAAGAGCTTTATGGACACTCCTTGAAAATATGAGGTCAAAACCCTTGCGCTGCAAATGTATCCTCTTAGGAGAGTGCGAGAGACAAAGCTGTACACCCCAGGAACCTGACGATGGGGTTGTAATTCAATTAGGGCTTCTTATCCTTTTCCTCCCCAGGATCAGCCTAAAAGCACGGGTGAACCTCGACAAGCGAAGGTGGGCTCTGGATAATCAACACCTGCTTTTGTCCCAGCCTGTGGGGTCGCTCTGTCTGAATAACACACACACACACACACAAAGAGGTCTTTTTTCCCCCCCCAAAAAAATCCAAAGAAACAAAATTGGCATTTCCTTACCACCACCACCACAACCACTAAACCCCCCTCTATTCTTCCCCAACCCTACACTCCGAGCCCTCTGGCTGTATTTCTAGAGAATTCCACGGCCCCTGACCCCACAGCGCTCTCTGAACCGAGTCAACAAAGAGCTGCCCTGTGTCTGGAGGATGAGCTTGGTGAGGGTCGACCACCACTGAGACACAGGCCATGACACCAAATGCATTTTAAATGAAGATATTTGTCCCATTAGACTTTGGCATTTCAGACACGATTTCAACAGACTGCGTGAAAAATGGTGACCAGATAATGGTTAATAGTTCTATTCACACTGACGTTGATTTGGACCAATTCAATAAATGTAATTGTGTGAACATCAAAATCTGGCTTAGAATCAATGGGCAACACTGTATTGCATATTGCGTATTGTATACTGTATGTTGCTAATGTAGTTTCATATGACTTGATGTCCTTAGGGTGGCGCATGAAACAAAAACAGTCCCCGGCATTTCAATGCATCTACACTGCTCCTGGCATCAAGCATTACAAGGAGGTGTGATCAAGTGTTTCAACTGTGAGAAGCAAAAAGCCATTGTGCTGTTTCAGTTTGAGGTTATAAATATTTATCCTCGACTCTTAGTGCAAGTCACGGGTGTTGCCGTCAGCTCTGTGCCGGCGAAAGCCTTCCATTTTTTTTTTCCGAAGGTTATGTCAGTTTTCTCTGGAGTCCTCTCCTTTTTTTCAATCCCTCTATCTCTCTCTCGCTCCCTATCTATCTCTTTTCTCCTTTCTTTCCCTCTCTCTCCCTCTCTCTCTAGTCAGTGAGCAGCAGAGAGGAGGAAATATGTGCGCAGAGCGCGCTCCAGGAGTCACAGCCAACGCAGCATTCTGACCAGCTCTTTCTTTCTCGCCAATACCTCTCTTCTCCCCCCTTCTCTCTCTCTTGTCGTGTTTACAACTTTTGCCAAAATTCACCAAGAGTCTACAGTGATTAACTATGTGAGACAGTTGAAATGTGGCATTAAGACATCATGGATTGTGCGCTGGCCCGCGTTCAACACGAGCACTGTTTTCAACAATTGCAGCCGGCTAGCAGACAGCCTTTCATATGAGCCAACATGGACAGGAGGGAGGGTGAGGACTGGGGGGTTGAGGTGGAGGGAGAATGGGGGAACTGGAAGAGTGACATCATGGCGGCTAGGTTTGGCGGTGGTGGTGGTGGTGGGGGCATGGCATGTTGGCCTGGCATGCTTCTGCTTGAGTAACAGCCCAACAGGAAGTTTACTCTGTAAACACAATCTTTTTACCTGTCGATACAGACATGTCCTGTTATTGGATTTGAGACGACTGCAAAGATAGCCAGCATGCATTAAATTCAATAACCCCTCTGGTAGATGCATGGTACATTGCATTTAACTGTACTGCATAAGGATCAGTGGTATACACTACCAGTGGCTGACCGAAGGTCAAAGATAATGAACATCTATTTCAGTAATTAAATAGCCAAACATACCATGGTCATCCCATCCAGGTTTTGATGGTCAAATCAATTGAAGTCAATGGACACTGATTAGTAGAAGTGGCTATATTTTGCTTACAGGGCTTTGTTTTTGCTAAATGCCTGGTATTCTTCGGCGACTTCACTTTTACCACACACACACACATTTACTTACATATATACACACACACACACACACACACACACACACACACACAGTCTAGGTCCCACTCTGCAAGAAAGGCCTATAAATAAACACACATGGGGGAGTGTCAAAAACAGCAATGCAAGACAGCAAGTAAACATCACTCCACCCGAGTCCTCTTGAGAGATGCACACACGGACACGCACACACACTCTCTCTCGCTCTCATGCACTCTGCCTCTTCTCTGATCAATCCTCTCCGCCCTTCCTTCTGACCTGCAGCTTTGAGGATTCCGCTCAGGCCGCAGAGAGCCTGTCACAACCGGAGCGCTGGGAACGCTGCAGGAATGTTAGCGCACGAAAAATCCTGTCAGGAAGCACTGGCCGGTCAGGCTCCGCTGATCATGGCCGCCTCCACGGCATCCTTGGCTGCTCAGGTGTTGGGCATGAGCCAAGGGACTGTCAGCATAGGGAACCAAGGGAGCAGGGAAGGATGGGGGATGGGGGGTTATGACAGGGTGCGAAGGAGGGAAGGAGGCAGGGAGGGAGGAGTAAAGGTCCCCCTGAGTGTAAGGAACGTTTGCCAACAACCCCTGTTAGGCTCCTAAAAATTCCACCTTAAGCCAATTAACCCCGGCGTCGTCCGACCAGGTGCAAGCACTCGGCGGGCCAGGGCGAACACGAAACTGCACTTAATCCCGGTATTAATTCTGCAGGAAATTGCATGTTGGTTTTGCGCGTCCTTGCGACTGAGAGGGCGCCCCAGTGACCGCTTGGTGTGCTGGCACACTGTCAAACAGGACTTTGCTTTGCTGTGGACTGACGCGCTTTTGTGTTGAGAGTACAGGGGGCAGGAACTCCTGGGCAGGTTAAATACCGCCACTGAGGTAGTCGACCTTGTTTGACAATATTTTTATCTATACATACATAAGCGGTGGTGGGAAATTCAAAAAGGCTGTGTCCCCCCATCTTCCCAAGACAGCGCCACGTGGGGGGGGAAAAAAGGCTGCCCCCCCCCCCCAGCCTCCTCAAGTGACGGCGCCAAAGGGAGGGGAAAACGGAAATCAATGACGACACTTTTGTCAAAGTAATAGAGTGTCAACACAAGGACAAACTATGAGAATGACTTAAGGAAGTTTTAAACAAAAAAATAAAAATAAAACAGAAGTTTAGATGAAGTGGGCCTCCAATGCCCTGAGAACAAACAAAAGGTTGTAAACGAGAGGAAATGGACAGGAAATTCACACCAAAACATGTCACAATTGTGTATGGTAGATTGAATGACGCTTTCTTTCGTCTTTCTTCCTCATGTGTTTCTTTAAACTGCAGAGAATGAGAGAGTATTCAGCTCTTTGCCAACCAACTGATCATCTGACTCAAAAAAATCAACTCAATAAAAATTACATTCTTTATGTCCATATCAAAGGCCAGCAGGATCATTCTCCACTGCACTATGTAAACTGATTAGCTCAGTTTCATAATCATCACTGATAAAAAACCTTTGACAGACAAGCAAAACAGGGACACAAACAGGGACTTGTGCAGTTTATATCTCTAAACAATCAATTTATGGAAGCACCCGACTTATTTACATCACTGTGGTTTACCTTTATACAAACAGCCCATCAAACAGACACCTCCTGGTCTGACTGGTGAAGGAGACGGTTAGGCAGACAAAACAAACACCATAAGCCATCAAGACAATGGTAGCCCGCTCACAGCGAAGCCGGCACACCAAAACAAAAAAGCCCTGGCCACTATCTGTCGCTCATCAAAACCCCGCATCTCCATGCACACCTCATGGCACTGAGTCAACTCTTGGGTCATTACATTCTGGAACAGAGTACAGTGTCTGCGAGGACAAACAATAATTATGTCACAGTGTTTGTGAGTAAACACAATTACGGGCCTTCCGCCTATCTGAAGTGTCCTTCGGGCTGGGGAGCAATGTAGCGCAGTCAAGACAATGACTCCGAGAGGAGAGAGAGAGAGAGAGAGAGAGAGAGAGAGAGAGAGAGAGAGAGAGACCCACTGAGGCAATCCTTTGACAGATATCCTGGTCCCTGTAGAAACAGCATTTTTAAATGCACCTCTAGGCAGCAGGCAGAATAAAACTCAAGAGGACCATCTTATTCTATGTTCACCTGTCTTCATGAACACAGTTCAGAGAAATGCTTCAAGAACTTTCCTCTGAGGCACTCATGGGTAGAATGGACCACGGTTAACTCTATTTTATGGTTCGCATTAGAAACACCTTCTCACACCACATAAACAAACCCTTTTGGCTACTAAAGAATATCCCACATCTCGTCAGTGATTTCTTTCCATAACACCACTGACATATTTAAATATTTGTATTGCGCACTGCCATTTCTAGCAGTCTTCAACATAATTACATTATTACTACACCCATTAGTAGAGTATTTATCAAGCATTAACAAGTCCTCTATGTTTTCAAAGCAGTTCTTCAGGATACCAATTCATTGATTTACTGGTTCGCATAACACCAGCTTCAACAGACGAGACGACCAACCTTCCCTTGTTTGCTTTTAGCTACAAATTACTGCAGACTGATTAAAATTAATGGTTCATTATGTTTATTTTGTTTAGCCTGTTGCGAGCGGCCCTGAAATGTGACACTCTGACAAAACCATTATGCTAAGGGGGGGTTGGGCGGGGGGTGAAGGGATCCAGGTGTCTCGATCTCTCTCCACATCCTCTTGCTTACTAAACTCTGTGGTGTAACATTACACGACTGGAATTCCATGCAGTTGGGCTCCGCACCAGTGCTGCTGCAACACTAAGTCACAGGCTGTTTTTTTCCCCCCACTGCCAAACGCAGCCAGCTTGTTGAGCCCACGCAGTTAGCCTGCTGCTGCTGCTGCTGCAGCTTTAAGAGGTGGATGGAACTTAGGGGAGTTCCGATAGAAAACGGTCCCATTCCGCAGGCCTGATAGCAAACCCCCAAGGGGCTTTGAAGACTCTTTTAACTCAGCTTATCACCATCCTGCCCCCTCCAATCCCAGACTCCAACCCCACCCCCCTCCCTGCAGCTCCCTCTTAGCCTGGGCATATCCCTCTGCTCTACCTGAGGCCCTGAAGGACCCTGCCACCCACCCACAAATCCAGACAATGTCCCAAAGCAGCCTCTTGCCCATGTGGTGGGGTTGTGTGCTTGTGACTGCTTCACTTCAAGTGAAGTCTCAAATCCTGCATGCGTTTATTCCTGTCATGTGTGTGACTTTTCACATAACGGTCTCCAGACAATATATCCCACATTTCGTCCGTGTCGCTTTTCTGCAGCGTTTTACGGATGATGGGAACAGTGAGGCGCAGTAACGTCTTATTGTTCTGACATCCCATCCCAGTTAAAAAAAAAATCCTGAGAAAGACCCGGGCTGACCTTCCAGAATGATCTTTTGCAGCATGTGCTGGCTCAGAGCTTATGACCTTCGGGCTTGCAATAAAAACACACCCCAGTATATACGCAATTTCCACTCACCCTATATATTTGTGACTGACCCGAATAGGTTTCCCTGCACTAAATAATTAAATTTGAGCCATCTGGAAGGCTTGTGATCTAATTCAGTCCAGCTCCCAAAGAGATGACTGAGGTTTACAGTGTTTCTGCCTTGGCCTTACAGGCAGCAGAGAAAAGGACAACAGGGGGATGTTTAAAATGTCAGATTTCAAATTAAACAGAGATGCGTGTGGATCTCTCATTAGCTCTAACAAAGCAAAGCAGGTGGGGCCGGACCCTCTGTTTTTTTTTTTGTTTTTTTTTGAGATATAGTAAAAAAAATCCCCACTATCATATTCTGTCAATATTCATACATGAATTCTTCACAGGCAGACCACACTTTCAGAGAAGATATGGAAAGCAATGAATCTACTAGGGAAAGGCTTGGTGTGTGTGTGGTGTGTGTGTGTGTGTGGTGTGTGTGTGTGTGTGTGTGTGTGTGTGTGTGTGTGTGTGTGTCTGCCCGTCTGTGAATACATCTCTGTCACATTGGTCAATAGCCTTTGATCACAATGCTTTTGCTCAAAGGAGGCAAGAGAGCCGAGCAAGTAGTTTTTTGGGGTAGCGTAGCAGTGTGATCCTAACTCAAAAAGCAGCATGTCCACTTTATCAACACCATCCCCACACACACACACACACACACACACACACACACAGCCCTATCGTTCTGGTGCCTTGTCAGAAGTGGTCAGCTGCTGACAGGCTCCACATGCGGGGCCTCTTCTACCTCTGTCACCTGATAAGCCCCTTTTGCTGGAGACAAAACGCTTCTCCCTGCTCCCCACCCCCACCGATCCTACCCCAACTATCAACAACAAAGGACTCCCCTGCCCCCCCCCCCCAATCATGTCCCCCCTGAGTCTGAAACGAGTGCCTCCACAAGGCGCAACACCTGGCCTGAAACACTAATAAGGCCGACATCCTATCGCCTCCCCTTGCCTCCCCTTGCCTCCCCCAAGCTCTCTTGAGTCTACCCCCACTGCGACCTGCTTCTCTGCTTCAGTGCAGCGTGCTGCCTGGGTGGAGCTGAGCGGTGTGGAGAGGTGTGGAGAGGAGTGAAGTGCCCCATCCCCACCCACCTCACCACATATCCCCTTCCCCCAAACACACACACACACCCCTACAGTCCCCAGCCCTTGCTGCCTCTCTGTGACAGAGCTAGAGGGAGGTGATAATGGCTATTTTACACCAGGGGTCTTGCAGCTCCTAAATTACACACTAAAAGCTCGGAGAGTGTGGCTGAGCTCACTCTTTCTCTCTCTCTTTCTCTCTCCCCCTCATTCCCTATCAGAACACCACATGACTCCATCACCTGTGGTCTCAGTACACCTCCATTTTCCCCCCACCCGAGTGGTCAAATGCTATATATTTATGTGTTGTTTACCACTTGTAAAGAAGCCCAATAGAAGATCACTACCAAGGGGAACAAATTTTAAAGAAAAAAAAAATAATAAAAAAAAAAAAAAAAAATTATATATATATATATATATACATGGAATAGCACTTATGGAATAGACCTCCTCTGGGCAACAATCCGTAACCTTTACAAGTATCTAAATGAGGCTGACCTTCTCACAATGACAAATTAAAGATGATTATGGTGCTTCTGGATGACATACGCTGATATATAATGATGAAAAGAAAAGCAGTGTATATCTAAACAACGCGTTTGACCTCCTCACTCCCTATGATTTCTCAGCACTTCCACTGAGAGATAACTGGAATTCCGAGAGCATTTAGTTGGTTAGGGAGGTCAGCAGTTGGGCTTGTCAGCACAGAGGAACCTCTGAAGAGCGCTTTTGTGCCACAGGACCCACACTAAGCCTCCCTCCCTACACGAGTCAGTGATGGACACCCGCAGAGAGAGAGAGAGAGAGAGAGAGAGAGAGAGAGAGAGGAGAGAGAGAGAGAGAGGAGAGAGAGAGAGAGAGAGGAGAGAGAGAGGCCTCCCAGTCTTATCTTGTCACCATTTTGGAAATCCGACGCCATGCTGCAGCTTCGGGGCGAAAAACCGCGAAGGCTGCGCCACAATGTCTCATTATCCAGGGGTCTGGAGATCGGTGCTAGATGTCCTCTGATGGACACATGCAGTGGTGGGTGATCTGATGGATTACACGGCGAGTGTTTATGCTTATGCTCCAAGCGAACTGAATCCCCTGCTTTCAGCGAGCGGTCTCCTACTTTTGAAACACGCGAGCAGTACTTACAGCCGACCTGCAATGTAACTCGATATCTTTGAAGAGATAGATTAAAAGCCCTATCTGAGTCTTGCCACGGTAAATAATTTAAATGAGATGTGGTTTTAGCTTCAATGGAGGACAAAGAGGTACACACTTTGATCTGAAGGTATTTAAAACATGCCTTGAGTTCACACACGAACACACACACACACACACACACACACACACACACACACACACGCAAATGCAAATGAAAACACACACAATGTCAATTTCAGCTCTTCAAAATTTCCTTTTCTAACTTAGGAGAAGGGGGGAAAAAACTGAAATGATTCACCAGCCATGGCTCATTCTTAAACCTACTTAAAACACTGCTATCTCTTGGTAGCCAAGCACATTAGCTCCAGGTCAAAACCCAGAATGTTATGAGAGGGGCATTATGCTGGTGGATTATTATCACTTATGTCAACTCATTTTTGGAGTGGCAGTCTCTGGCATGCTCGGCTCATATTTCCAAAAGAACAGGTGTTCTCCTGACATGGTGGTCTATTTAAAGGACCGACATGCAGCTGCAGGCTCCTGTGCTTGCCACTTATGCACGCAGCCGCCAAATTCCCGCTGACAGGATGTTAAAATACTATTGATGAGGCAACGTTCTTCTGTGATCGCAATTAAGAGGCAATGACTTTTTTAAAAAGCATTTTACACAAAGCTTTCATTATTAAAGACAGCAATTAAGTTTTTTTTTGTTCATAAACCATTCCACGATGACATGCACAACATTTAATTTTAAACTTGGTAACATTCCAATATCACATTTTTCCAAAAGCAGTAGCAGATTAATTAGCAAAATTATTCATTATAATGACTTTACATAATGATTAATTATAATGCTGATGGGAGACTTGGTGGGAATAAGATTCCTATGTATGTATTTACCTGTCAGTTACAATTCTGGCTGTGAGTAATATATTATTGCCAGACATAAATACATACAAGAACAATAAGACAGAACAATGTCTTTTGTCTTCTACTTTCAAGGAAAACAATGTCATCATCTCCACCAAGACAGGCCACTCTCACATGGCAAATAGCCTGAACGCTGCAATTTCCTTGCGTCGACGGCCCCATTTTCATTCCTCATTTCCCATCTCAGACACAAACCATGCTTATGCCAACACACTTGACAGAAATCCTGTAAGGCTCCTTATAGACCCTAACCTACCCCCCCCCCCCCAAAAAAACCCTCTCAGTTGCTGATATTACATATTACTGTGATCTACAGCCGTAACGGTCCGCCTGAAATCAGACTATTGTCCGAGGGGCGGACACAATAGATGAGGAAGATGGGGCACAACAGCTCTCTTGTGTCTGCCAGGCAGCCATCCTGTCTGCTCATCTCAAATCACTAACCACAGACCCTGAATGCATCACACGACCTGAAGCAATGCCCACTGAACCATTAACCCTGGAGGACCGACAGGGGATGAGGTAATGGGTGTGGGGAGAGGGGAGGAGAGAGAAGAGGACGGCTTTAAGCTCATTAATTACTTCCGACCCCTCTCCCTTCTTCACCACACAACACAGTGTGTGTAAGTGAGGTGCCAGGAACACAGAGAAACACACAACACACAGACGCACAAAGAAAACAAAAACCCCCAACTAGCGGGACTGCCTTCGAGGCATGCAAGCACACAACTGTCCGTCCCTTTACACCACCCCCCACCCCTAATTTTCCCCCATCCGAGCAATCGCCATCCTACCCCCTTCTCACGCCACTTCAACCCCACCCCACATCACCCTACCCCACCCAGAGAGATGATCTGTCTGGACAGCAGCCCCCGCCGACCCCTCCCACACACATACACACAAACCACCACCACCAACCCACTCTATTCCCCTAACCATCTCTCCCGCATGGCCACTCTTTGCACCAAATAGATAGACACATGAGTGGGGAAGAGGTGAGAGAGAGCGAGAGAGTATGTGCATATGTGTGTGTTGTTTGTGTATTTATGTGCATGGTGTGTGTGTGTGTGTGTGTGTGTGTCCGTGTTCGGGAGAGATTCTCACTCACTCAAACAGACACAAACACACACACACACACACACACACTCAAATTTGCTTGAAATCAGCCCAATCTCTGCTACTCAGAGGGACACTTATCAGGCCCCACTTAACATGGGGCTATCAGCATGGGGTTGCATCTCAATAGCATACATGCGCAGGCTTCTGACAGGATTGCACTCACTGGATCAGAGAAACTGAGAACACGGCCCAGAGCCAGACAAAGGGCAACATGCAACCAGAGATGAACCATCAAAAACATTTGACTCTTGCATTGGTGGGAGCAGAGCTAGAAAAAGACAAGATCATTTATTGATGAGGGATTGCGACCTGCCAAGAAAAAAACCCAAAAAAAAAAACACAAGAGAAAAGGATTGTTTTTTCCACACCTCTTAAGGCACCCTCCGTTTGCCAAGATTAATTCCTGAAAATGTATAAAATAGGCTATTCTAATTTGTCAAAATTCATAGTCTGTTGAAAATGTATTATCCTCCGAAGGAGCCCTTAAATAATTCATGCTGGTGTGCTCTCTCTTCTCTCTCTCTCTCTGGTCTTCCCATCACCATTTTATTCTAGCACCCCTGAGACGGCTACCAAGGTCAAGCCCAAGCAGGCTCACTTCAACCATGCAGCAAACCCCAGGACACTCCCAGGCTTTACGGCCTAATCCAGAGCAATGTGCCGAGGAGCATTCTCCACCCCTCCCATTGCTTTCACCAAGACAACACCACCGTGAAACACAGATATACAGTATACAGTACACACACACACACACACACACACACACACACACACACACACAGACAGACAGACAGACACACGCATGCAAAAAGAACAAAAAGAGAGAGAGGGGGAAAAAACAAACAAACTTTTAATCACGTCTTGAACAGAGACAGATAGGGACAGTGGGAGAGGGATGAATGAAAACAAGCAATGCCGCTGAGGGAAATGCCAGGTTTGCGTTGCTACGCCGTCACCGTGGTAACGGAATAATAATTGATTTACCTCTCTGAACACAGGCCACCTCGTATCAGATTTCCGAGTGCACACCCACACCCTTCCCCCCACCCTAACCAACACCCCCTAGCCCCAACATACACACCCACACGCACATACACACCTACACACCACCCCTTTCTTTCCACTGTGTCCTGTTTTACACAACTGTCTTGGGTTCAAACAGCCTTCAAACAATTTCACCAATCTGGCCATGTTTCACAGTAGTTATTATTTAGCAGTGACATGTGTTTCTTCTAGCTGAGCTCACTATTGCTCTTGGTAACGAACCCCCGCCCCCGCTGCCCCCCACCCCCACCCTATCCACTCACCCCTCAGTGATTTCTGCCTTTGCCTGTCGGCGCCGTACCACTGGGTTATATTTTCCTCAAACTGAATGGAGAAGCAAAGCCCGGGCAATCAATGGAATTGATTAAGATATTTTTGAGCCTGTCTGTTATAATTGGTTGAGGATATACTGCCTCTCGCTGACAGCTGAGGCACTGCAGCGCAGAGCAGCACAGCGCACCGCACTGCACTGCTCAGCCCTGCTCTGCGCAGACAACCCAAGGTTTGGAAAGACAGATGGAAACCAGCTCAAATTATGATAAGGCGCAGCAAAAGAAAAAAAAAAAAAAAAAACTGCTGACCAAACAGTAAATATGCATTTTAATATACTGGCGTAGGATTCCTGTAAAAAGGCAAATACATTATCAATTCAAATGCAACTTGCAAAATGACTGGTGAGGCATTTTTCTGGTGCCACACATTTAATTTCTGCCTTCACCAACAATGGAGCCGTCGGCCTCACTGTGTTGGCAGTTATCTTGTTCCTGCTCCTCAGGCTGATAGTAAAAGGCTAATTGAGCCCAGTACAGAGTGCACTCGGCACGGCAGAAACTTACCTTTCTCAGCCATTTTGCAAATGGGATAATAAAATCTCTACGGCACTGAGAGACATCACAAAGCGCCATTCATTTCGACTGGGAGAAAAACAGTGATAGAGATGGGCTCAGCAGGGGGGATTAGCTCAACCTGGATGTACGTACTCTGAACACACCGGCCCTGACCTAACGTGAGTCAGCATGCCCTGCTAACACCCTCTCATCCTGCCACAGTGCACTGGGCCCCACTGTCACACTCGTGGTTGTTCACCCTCTACTATTTCTCTCTCCCTCTTTCTCTGTCTGTTTTAACATCCTCTGTATCTCTCCCCCTCTCTTTCCCTGGCTGTCTTTTGGCCTCTCTTTCACTCTGTCTGCCTTTCTCTTTCTCTCTCTCCCCCTCTCTTTCTGTCCCCCTCTCTGACACATTTAATATTCCTTTGACATTTCTGTCCCGTTTTCATTAGGCCCTTTCATCTTGGCGCTAGGGGTGCCCTTGTCTTTTGTTAGGGTCAATGTGGATTCCAGACCCGCTTCAACCCATCCTTCCTTCCATCACTTCATCAAGACAAAGAGAGGAGGAGCGGCTGTGCGGAGGGCTGAGAGACTCAGGGGGCTTGTAAATGTCTTCTGCATGAGGTGGAGCTCCTGGGGTAAGTCAATTCTGCCGAAGGGGGGTAGGTTAGGCAGTGGAGAGTGTGTGTGTGTTGGGGAAGGGGGGGGCTGGGGGCTGAAGGTAGAGAGTAGGTGAGGAGGTGGAGGGTGGGGGGTGGGGGGGATAGTGCAGGAGGGCGAAGAAGGGTGGGGTTCTCATGCAGCCGGTGAAGCATGCCGAATCCTTGGATTCCCTAATCACAAACACAAGAATGGGATCTGGTGTCAAGGGGGGAATTTATCAGTTGACTCTCCCCCCTCCACCACTACCACCGTCACCTTACCCAAACCCCCAGCCTCCCAACCACCAACACCCTCAACATCACCCTTTTCTAGTTTGTGGGCTCCTTTCTCTGTTTCTGTCATTTTAGGGCACAGAGATATACGAGGCTGGTACGGCCAAAATAAATATGGTGCTTGATGGAATTTTCGCTGCCTGTCTTCTGTAAACGTGGCCTTTTGACAGACCACCTTGGAGAACCATTTTGCAGTCCTTGTTTGGGGAGAGATCGAGTTGAATTTTTTTTACAAGGAAAGAAAAAAAAAAACACACACCACACACACACACACACACCACACACACACACACACACACAGACACGCTCATCTCTGGGGTTATCTTTAAACATGCACATACATATGATTCAGGCGCCGGTTTGGAACTGCTAGCCTGCGTGTGGTAATGGAGCTTACTAAAACAAAACAGAGAATGCTAACTCTTTCACAGTTAGGGATAACTATAGAATGTCTCTATGTGATTAGAGATAACCAGTGATGATTACATGGCCAAATGTGCCACATAAAGAGCCAAACAAAGTCCAAATGTGTGACACAGAGAACACAAAAACAGATCTGGAAATAGATCCCTGAAACATGCAACTCGTCTTTTTGGAGTTTCCCTTCACATTCCGACGATAAGGTTGTTTGGATTGGAGGGACATTTAATTTAAGTGCCGTCTCGCAGTGGTTTGAAACATTTCTGCAGTGAGATGAGACAGACCCTGCTCTTGGTCCCGCTCTCCCTTTCCATATCTCTCTCTTTCTCTCTCTCTCTCCCTCCCCCCTCTCCTTCCTTCATACACTAGGCAAATGTACAGTGCTTGCTCACATGCAGGAGGCCCCACAGTGAAACTCCTGCGTCTAAGGAGCCACCAGGGAGCCGCCTGACAACTTCAACAAAAGGCAGACTGAGCGCAAAACAAATATCTCACCCAGCCATGTAAACATGTCACATCAACAAGGCATCCAACAAGGTTACTACTATGCAAACAAAAATGCATAGAAGGTCAGAAGCTGTCAGCGACGAGGGTGACAGACGCCTATACGTGACTCAAACTGACACTTTTTCACAAGATACCACCCGTTTAAAAAAAAAAAAACAAACAAAAAAACATTGTTGACTCATGCTAAAATGCTAGCTAAAAACTTTCCATTTAAAATGGTAAATATGGGTCTACCTTTGCCAATGTGAGACAAAAATGCAAATGCAAAGGCATGAGGAGACACTGCTAGAAAAAGTACCTGGCAAAATGGTATTTTTCTCAGGAGAGGCTCCTGGGTCTGAAAATATCATTAGTGCCGGGTGCCGTAAAGCTCCGCAGTAGCCGCTCCGCCAGGTTGAAGCGAGGGCCGAGACCAGAGCCATTAGAAACACACAAATCTTCAGACACACACACACACACACACACAACACACACACGCACACACACACACAGAGATACATAAACCTGCTGTCAGAGACACTGCTAGGATATATTCACATGAGCTTGCAAAGGGACATCAGCAGGCAGTATGTAGTCGTAAAGTCTGAGAGAACTTAGCGAGCACGCTAGCATGAACAGAGAACTAACATGTGTGAGTGGGAGGCAGCTGAGGAGAAAGGTATGCATGTGTGTGAGAGTGTGTGTGTATGTATGTGTGTGAGTGTGTGAGAGTGAGTGAGTGAGTGTGAGTGAGTGAGCGAGTGAGTGAGGGAGGGTGACGGGCATTAGCTCTTGAAATGGGGTGGGCTTGTCTGTGAGAATGCGTGTTCATGTGCAGTGGTGGAGGGTAGCTACGGGTGAGGGATGAATTTGTAAGTGTAAGTAGCTGTGTGCACATGTGGGTGGGGGGGAGGGGTGTATTTTGTGTGTGTGTGTGTGTGGGTGTGTATGTGTGTGGACAAGGGTGTGTCAAAGTGGGAGCCAGCTACTGTGGAGGGGTATGAAAAGGGCTGGGCTGTCATGTCGTGTGCCTGTGAAAGCTTTCGGAGAAAGCGGCAGTCAGGCCTGATTAAGTCCCTGGGTGATTGGGAGGATGGAAGGTGGGGGGAAGGTGGCAGTGCTGCTGGTGGTAGGATGGGGGGATGGGGAGGGGGGGGGGTGGTGCAGAGAGTCTAGGGAGACGACTGATATGACACCGCCAGCAGGACATGATTACGCCTCAAGCTTGTGTGTGTGTGTATGCATGAGTGCGTGTGTGTGTGGGTGTGTGTGTGGGTGTGGTGTGGCATTATTATCCAGCTAGGGCATACAGGCTACAATCCCTTACACCATAGCACCTGGCCCCAACTTTCCAGAGCACACTCCCCATCATGATCAATAATTACCCAGCAAACACACACGCCAAACAAATCAATGATCCATAACCGGCAGGGGCACAGCCTCCAGTCAGTGACACCTCATCGTGTTTATCCTCCTGAGTGTGAGTGTGTCTGTGTGTGTGTGTGTGTGTGTGTGTGTGTGTGTGCGTGCATGCATTTGGCCTTCTCCACTCACTGCCTCAAACAACAACGAACCAAAAAAAAAAAAAAAAAAAACCCTTCCAGGTCATTAATTTGCAATTAAAGCCCAAGGTCACTTTTCAAATCACAGACCCCTCCCCCACCCCCCCTCTAGGAGAAAAAAAAGAAACAAAACAAAACCAAAACACCTTGTTAAAAATGGCAGCGCTTGCAAATGAGGTGGCGACATGGCTGCCGCTGACCATGTGAGCAAACGGCCGATTAGTGCCACTGTAAACACGGCGAGCCGTTCCCGCTGCCGCGCCGCGGGCACAGCCGAGACCAAGAGCGCGCACGCGCACACGCTCACCGCTCACCGCACCCCGTCTCCCCACAGAGAAACCCCCCGTTCAAGCTGGTCAGCTCAGATAAATCCGAAACAGCAGAGAGGCAAAACAGAGCCAGTGCCAGAACGACGGAGATGAGGAGTGTGTGTGTGTGTGTGTGTGTGTGTGTGTGTGTGTGTGTGTGTGTGTATATGTGTGTGTGTGTGTCTATATGTATGTGTATGTGTGTGTGTGGGGGGTTGGGGGGGGGGGACCGTGAGTGGAAAAAATTACATCTCACCCCTGCAGACAATAGGTCAGGGTCTTTGTGTGGATGCTCAGGAGGAGAATGGGGGCCTTCCGCAAAAGCCTGTGTCTCTGTCTCCCAGCCCAGGCTGATTAGCTCAGCAAACAGCCAAGCAGACCTGCCAGCAAGCCAGTGTGTAAGAGCTAGTGGTGTCTGGGGCCAGAGAGAAGTAGAGGGGAGAAGTAGAAGGAAAAGAAGTAGTCGTATTTGGGAGGTGTGTGTGTGTGTGTGTGTGTGTGTGTGTGTGTGTGTGTTGGGGTGGGGGTGGGTGGTAGCAAAGTCATTACAATTCTTGAATGGCAGCCAAGGGAAGGGACTTGCAGTGTCCACACAATGCTCTACACAGGTCACCGGGGTGCCATAATTGCCATTTTCTGCCACAGCATCAACACACTCCAAACTTACATTTGAACTTCCTAACTCTACCTACACTGGGTTGAAAAAAAAAAAAACCACACAAGAAATTATCAGAAGGTTCTGGGGGTAAGCAGCCTTTGAATAGGTGGGTAGGCAGTGTGGGTACCCACTCACCCATCCATCCAGCCATTCACTAATCCACCGACATGGGACTTTGGTCTCCGTCTAATCTGCTGTGCAAACTGACATTAAGCGACGCTATTCAAAACGGCACAATTCATTTACAAATCAATCCCCCAGGACAATGGTGATGGCATCCGCCGCTTCCTGCAGCTTTGCATACTAAACACCTCCAGACAGAGGCGGGAATGGTTCCTCCAGTGATTAATTATGTGCCGGGGAAGCAAGTAATTGTCACTCAACCTATACTTCAATATATGCACAAACACCTTACAAAACAACATCATCAGGTGAGATGTGAAGCATTTGGAGAGGGTGCTTGCTTTTTTACCAATCATTCAGCAGGGTATAATGAAGATGGTGGGAAAAAAAAGATTGTGTAATGGCAGGTAAAAACATCTAAATGCAATTTGACATCCTTCAAATGTGCTCGTTCTTGTTAACACTTACTTCAAAGCAAAGATAAAAAGGGAAGACGTGAAAGAAGAAAAGAAACAATTTACTTGTGGTGGGAGAAAGAGGAGCATAATGGACACCTTCACTTGAACTCCCCACGCATGAGAATCTTAATTTGCCCAAAAAAAAAGCCCAGAACATCACAGAGAAAAAGAACGACGAAGACTGAAATGCAACTGTAAGTCTTATCAAGTACATAAACAGCAATGAAGAAAGACTTCATTAAGTGTTTTCGTTTTTTCCTTTTTTAAATATGCAGACCATTAATGCAGCCATGTGAAGAAGACTCTCCTTTTGTTCTGGCTGTCACTCGTCAGGCATTGCTCTCTATAGAGGAGCAGTCCCAGCCTTCTAGCCTTCCCCCCAGCAGACAATGGGAAGCACAATGCGGAGTAATCACAGAATTAGCCGCAACGCAGGATGGCTTCGGCAAAAGCATTATCAAACCGATCAAAGTGGCATCATCTGACACAGGCTGAGTTCCTAAACCCTCTCCTTCCAAAAAAAAAGAATTGGAGAGGGGGTATGAAAAGCAGCCATTTCCTGTCATAAAGGAAATGTGTTTTCTCTCTCTCTCTCTCTCTCGCTCCCTCCCTCTGCCACTCTCCTTCATCATCATTGCTTTTTCTCTTCCCTCTTGGATGTTCTTCATGATTCAAACCTAAAGCCCCATCTTTCATGTGTACGCGAGAAATGTGGTGATAGTGGGTGGGGAACCAGTGTTTGGAGCATCCAATATTCGGTTGTGGTTAAGACTTTGAAGCTTTAAATAGTCAGTCAGGACTAAGCTATGTCAGTTAGTTACAGTGATCTTAAAATAGACCATCAAAAGGGCTTTCAGGGGGAAAAAAAAAACACAGCAGTGCCTGTCCAAGGCATTATTCCAAACAACAAATAACCCATGTAAAATAAAGAAGGGTAAAAGTGGCCCACTTTCTTAGTTACCTGAAAGACTGGAGCATTTCTAGGACAGGAACTGCACTTACCGTGATTATGGGGTGTAACTTTAGCAGTTACCATAATGATATGTTGAGAGCTGGTTCAACCTCTGCTTGACTGTTCAAATCAGAGCAACGCCCTCTCCTCTCCTCTCCTCTCCTCTCAACTCTCTCTCTCTCTCTCCTTCTCTTTTCTGGAAAAACGACCTAGTTCCAGGTGCCAGTCTCAAATACACTGTGGCGCAAATCCACATTCACCCCCATGCCCCTTAAGAACTCAAATTCATATCCAAAAGTCTCTGGCTGCAGACATCAAAAATCTAGCAGCAGCAGTGTTACGCCACAAAATGGAGGGGGAAACTGAGAAGTTCTCTCCCTGGAGATGGGAGGGAGAGGAGACAGGGAAAAATGAGTACGCAATGTTTGTTTCCTCTTTTTCTTCGGCAAACACAAAGTTAGGGAAAGGCCACGGCATCTCAGCATCAGAGCGATAGAATTGCGAAAAAGGCGGTTACCTCAAGCCTAAAGCTTGACCGTGACCGTGAATAATGTATGAAATTTATCAACAGAAATACAGTGGCTAATGGCTAAAGGTATTTGATTACCGCAGGACTGTGGCACATTTTTATATGCGTACATGTTGCACGTGCGGTTTTGAAGAGAGGCAAATCACTTTGGCATGAAGACAGAATCTAAATCTGATGTTGAGTAACCACAGCGATTTCTCCTTTGAATATTTAATTAGCCTTAATTAAATGCTTATTTTGCACACACATACAGACACACACACACACACACAATTCAGACGTGCCACGCCACTGACTGTCAGTGAGACCAAACAAACACACCTTTTGGAATAGAGATGCCTCGGCAGTTATTTGTGGCTGAATTGAAGGTGGCTGGTGGTGCACTAGGGGCCCCCGCCTGGTGACAGGCTCCACTGCCATCTGTCTCTTCCACTTAGTTTGCTGCTTCTGACTTGATCCCTTCAGCTCCCCCCAGCTAATCACCTCAGACAAACCATATCCATATCTAAGCACTCACAGCAGATTGTCAGCCACTGTTATGGAGCTGTATACAGGCTTAAAACAAAACAAGACTGTGGTAGAGGCTTTGGAATGGTTTAGGAAATAAAAAGAATCTCATAAATAACCAAATTACTGGTCAGACGCCACAATCAAGACACTTCAGAGGAGGTGCTGGTCAGGTTTGGTTTGTTTTTGTACTGGAGTGGCTAGACACAGATCCCATTTAAAAAACCCTTGGAACAAAGTGTGCATCCCTTATGAGGAGTTGTGTATAAACACCACGCTCAAGGATTCAGATCTCCAAGGAAGTGGTTCACTGAATAAGACGACTAAGTAGGAACACAGTCCACAAAAAGCCCACTATCTTGTCATCTAAACTCAGCTAGTATAGGGTGGTGCCCCTGACCAACTGCCCTCCAAGACACATTTTAGTGTCTCTGTTCTGTCATGTGTATGTTGTTTTGTTGCATTTTGTCCCTGTAACTTTCCACTTGTTTGCAAATTAAAAAAGTAAATTAATTAACTAATTAATACCTAAATAAAAAATAAACTCAGCTAGTATGAGAGGACCGTGTTAAGAAAACAGTTTAAAAGATTTTTTTTGTGAGTGTGTGTGTGGGGTGATGGTAGCGTCTATGGTGGACATGAGTCAACCCTTGTGAAACTAACAGAGAGAGAGAAAGAGAGAGAAAGAGAAAGAGAGAGAGAGAGAGAGAGAGAGAGAGAGATAGAAAACACATGCCCAGCAAGCTGTGTATCTGACTGAAGCTGGAATGTTGATGCATTTACGTTATTAGCAGGTATGCGGGGGTTTTAGCTGTTGCCGCCACAACTAGCATCATAACATGGGGGAAAGAGAGGGAGGGAATCGGGCCCAATGGCAGTGGAGGCAAAAGTTACACTCAGTGTGTAATGGCACCATGCTGGCGGGGAGACAGAAGTCGTCTTTGTGAGTGCCTTTATTAAATAAATGATGCCTAATCGGCTCATGTGACGAGGAGCAAATTTGCAGGGGAATTTCAAGAGACCCCCTCAATTTATCAATTTGTCCAGGACAGAGTCTTTATTGAATCCCCACCGAGAACTATCTACTTGATTCTCCCTGCCTTTTTTTGTACAGTCATGAAGGCGTCACAGCCTTAACACATGTATAGCCAAAAAGCAGCCTCACCAACCCACAAATGAAGACGTTTCTGTGGCTGTGAAAACTGTATAGCCAGTTTGATTGACAAATAATTGACAGTTGCCTTCATCATTCATTACTCTGAAGAAATTCAGGCAAGGAGGGGAAAAAAAGAACAACTTAATTGAAATAGGAACCCTCCTCGTGTGGGCTACGGCACCTCCAAAACAAATCCATACTCCTTTGATTACATAATAGTTAATTTGTTAGTCATCATCGTTGCGTCTTTCAGGCGGTGGCACGGGCAGTGCAGAGGCTTATAAATGGAAGGAGACGCGGATTGCTTTGGGAGAGGAAACAAATGGTACATCTAATGGCTCATTTTCAGTGCAGAGCTCCAAGGTTAGCTCCAGCATAGAGGTTAGCGCCTGCGGAAATTGAGAGACGGCAGGGATGGGAGCAGAATGATAAAATGTGTCTGGCAGGCAGCGCAGCTAACAGGCGCCGCGACCGACTGGAAAAATGACACATTATTTTCTGTCAAACGGCAGTGGGGGGTTGAGTCCGGTGAGGTCGGGGAGCTGGAGTAAGAGGTGAGTGTGTGTGTGTGTTAAGGGGAGGGGTTTGTGTGTGTGTGTGTGTGTGTGTGTGTGTGTGTGTGGCTGGGGGGGGGGGTGAAGTGGGGGCTGGAGGCCACTCTCCCAGTGAAACCACCTGCACAGGGTGGAGTGGGAGAGGTGGTGGTAAGGGAGTGGGGGAAGTGATGGCAGTAAAAATGGGGAAGGAGAGAGAGGTAACGGACGGACAGACGGATGTGAAATGTATCCTCATCCCTGGGAGACCAGTTCCTGAATCACCAGCAGCGGCAGAGCCTTTAAAAAGGCAGGAGATGGCCAGACAGGTGCTTAAAGGGCTGAGCCCGACAACTCCCACCTCCCACCTCCACCACACACACACACACACACACACACACACACACACACACACACACCACACACACACACACACACACACACACACACACACACACACACACACACACACAGAACCAAGCCCATTTACGACTGCGGTGGCAGCCCTGACCTTTAATGAAGTTATAGAGGCTCCTATTAAATTATGACAGAAAATGCATCGCCAAGTGCCGGGAGCCAGGGGTGGCCGCCAGGGAGGGGAGACCCAAACATGCATACTACAACCCCCACAATGCAACACTCATATTCATTAGCAAGCGCCCTTGACAGCCAGGATACAAAGGTAAAGTGATTACCCTCTGATGAGCAGTTATAAAAAGGTAAAACGAATAGCCAGCCGCTTAACAAACATGATGGCAGGCGATACCTGTGGCTAGCAACTGTAGGTTAAAGCATAGGCATTGTGTGTTGGCTCCAACTGTCTGTGGGGGACCGTGTGCTGTGTCCTTGTTTTGCTCCCTCTGTATTGCCTAGTCTTTCATCAGCTTTCAGTGTCTCACAAACACTCACCCCCTGCCCCACACACGCACACAAACATTATATGTAGTTCATTATATGCAATACAAACAAATGACCTCATTTTCATTGCTGACATGACCCTTGAGTTGACCGAAACAAAAAAAAAACACACAGGCTGAACACAATGACTAGCACATCCTCATTACGGGGGATGTTGGCACATCTGGTGTTAACGGAGGGAGATGGGTAAGAAACAGAAGGACATCTGGAACCGATTCCCTGCTACCAGCTCTTTTCACTACTGAGCAACCCCCCACACACATGTACACACCCCATGTAGAAACACACACACACACACACACACACACACTCCTTAATAGCATCCTCTGTGTTTCATCTGACCCCCAACCTCATTCAAAAAACCACACACGCACACACACAGTTACACATGCACACACACACACACGTGCTCGCTCTCTCTGCCAGACTTTTTGCACGGCTCCCTCTGTGCGGGGAGAGGCGGCAAGCAGGGCTGTACAGTGTGCTGTGTGCGCCCGCTTGCTCGCTTTGCTGAGTGGGTTGAGTTGGGCCCAAATTCATCCAAGCCCCTGTCAGTGCTGCCAAACACATTGCTGGCGGGACTTGCACTCTAAGGGCCGGAGCTATTCACCTTTCAGACGAGTCAAACACTCACACCTGGCTCAATCGCTCATTAACTTTGACTGTGCATTTCGATCAAGACCGGAAGGTCACATTGCACCAGTCCGACGCAGGCTGTTGCTAAATCAGTTTTTGTTCCACTAAGCCATTCAGCCATGAATCTACCATAAAGCAAAAAGCACCGTCTGAAGAGGTATTCAGTTGCTCTTTAAATAAATGATCTGACAAGGGTGCAGTTTTACCTTTATGAGGCTAAAACATTTCATTAGCTGTTCACAACACACAGGGGGGATAGCTACATTCTTTTTTTGGGAGGGTCTTTTACAACTATACTCTTCATCTAAATAATGCATGTTCTACAGCTGATCATAAAATGGGCAATGACCCAGATTGATGGAGTGATGGCAGCTCACCACTGGCTGGCTTGCTTGCTTGCTTGCTGTCTGGCTCTCTCTCTTCCCCTCAGCAGACCCCTTTGGTGATGCAACATGGCACTGCGTGGATGCTCCCACTGTGATACGAATGCGTAACAATACTATAGTCCCCCATCCAGACACAACATCACTTGGCCTTCTTGAGGAGTGGTGGTGTGGGGGGAGGGGGGCTGATTTATGGCAAACAGATTTAGCCATGATCAAACGCGCTGTGAGGCCAGGGCACAGTCGTAAATCTACGGCATCGGGCCCGCTTCCACGGCCTCGCTCCACTCCCACTGTCTGATTTACGCTGCGGAATTAGCTTTGATTTCCATCCCAATCTAATGTGATTCCGTGAGGGGGGAGATAGGGAAGTGCGACGTGGGGTGGGGCAGAGTGTGATAGAATGTTGAGGAGCGAATCGGGAAGCTCTCCAATGCTGTCACTCAAGGCCGTGCTGATGTTTCTGAACCCCCCCCCCCCCTCCATCAACCTACTAGAGCCCAGGGGAGTGTGGTGAGAAGGGGACCTTGGAGTGGGGGGGGTAAAGGACACGTGTAGCCTCGCAGCCGTGCAGAAAATTATTTTCATCGGCCGCAATGAAGTGCCGATGTGTGAGGAGAGCACCTTAAAATAGAACACAGACATATCCTTCCTCTTTGTGTACCTGTCAAAGGCAACCCTTAGGATCTTTGAGCCACCTCCGCTAGCAAGCAACTAGCTTTAACACTGTGATGACAAACTACACCCACAATTGCCATACAAGATAAGCCAATTGTGATCTTTCACAGTGGTAAAAACGCCAAACCTGCTGCTAGAATATGGTGTATTTCATATAACAACAAAACAGGTCTATTTCAGCTAATGGTCAGGGATATAAATCATGTCATGTGGGTTGTACAAAAGAAAATGAGAGTTGCCATATGCAATAAGCTTTTTTTATAGCTTCAAGTGTATTGTGAATGGATGGGGGGTAAGGTGACATGGATTTTTTTTGTTTTTATGATTGAGCAGATTCTGCTATTCGATCATGGGTAGGACACAGTAGGATAGTATTTCTGTTGTTTAACCGGCCACGTCTGTAGAACAGCTTGCAGGCGGAAAACTGAAACCCATTTCAACGCAGTCTACAGCCTAATGGACACATGTGCCATGCAATAAATAGTACACATACGTAGCACACCACTCTGACACATGACTCACTCATGAGACACACACACACACACACACACACACACACACACACACACACAGATTTATCAGCAGCAGTTTTGTCCACTGGGGCATACGCCATAAAAAGACCCCCTGACGCCTCCAGTCTTATTTCTCCAAAGGTAAGATTAGCTCCTCATCTCTCCTGTTGCTCTCCGCCTCGTCTGTGGGATTGCAACCGCAGACCCCACCCAACACGGGAGGAGATTTGTGGCTTTTGCATGCAAGCGCCCAAGCTCTACAGCAAAGATAATACGCCACTACCCATATTTAAACTTCGCCTTACTGCTTGTTTCACCACTGAAATAAATCCATTCAAGATGTGGCAAAGGGAAGACTGCCAAGAACGCTCACAATTTTTCTTTCCCCCTTTTTTCACATGAAAAGTGCAAAGGTGTGACGCTGACCTGCCTCAGTCTACCAGCCATTAAGTAAAAAAAAAAAAAACAATCATAAAAAATATTACAGCAGTTCTGACACATTTAACTTCAGACTTCTCTCCAGCTGTTTCCCGTCACATGACTCTACAGCTGGTTTTCTTATGTGAACACCGTGTTGAGCAACACCTTGGGGCGCGCCGACGGCAGCAGCAGTGGTGGTGCAGAGAAGCCTGATGGACACTACATGAACCCGAGCAGCGCGCCACAGTGGGCATGTGGGGACAGGAAACATGGAAGGGGGATTTTTTTTTTTTCGCGGGCGATTTCCGCACGGCTCCAGCGGCGGCGGCTCAGGCCCTCTCTACTGCTGCCAAAACAAACAAGCGTTGGAACAGGAGATATGGTGCAATTAAACGCCCTCCTCCCGCATTCTCCTCAACTCATTATGCAAGGTTGACCAACACACCACTACACACTACGCACATGGTGGACAAAACAACACCACCAACTTGAAACAACTCGGTACTTCAACTTGGACTACGCTAGTAAGAAAAAAAAAAATGTTTTAAGTGTTACTGTTTTTATCCATTCGAGTTTCCTATGAAACTGCAACATGAGCCACTGAATGGTGTGCGGTTCTGTCTTGCCAGGAGGCTCCTGCGCTGCCTGGGCCAACAAACAGAGCACTCCAAGAGGAAGAGGACACCATAAACCTTGCCGCTTTCCAATGCGCAGAACCCTGGCTGTGTTGTGTAAACAAGCTCTAATGAACACTGCTGCTACTGCGGGTCTCTCCTCCGCCCGAAAAGCCACTTCGATCCGGGGCCCTGCCCCTGTTGTCAGAAGACTCTGCACAGCCTCTAAACGAGAAATCAATCCCGAAATATGTGTAACTGCAAACAGCTGTTCCATTCAAATCCCATTTCTCTCAAATCACCCTCAGATGAGCCACCCTTACATCACTCCCCCCCCCTTTCACTTCCTCTCATCTCCTGTGAGGAAATAAGCGAA
>PYXC01000585.1:77500-215000 GCA_015244755.2 Tenualosa ilisha
ACAAACACAATGCAAAGACTCACCGTATTGATACAGTCTATCTCCCTGTTTAGCAGCCAAGGCAGGGACAACTTGCCCTCGCCACGGTAACAAGACCTGATGCGCTCTCTCATCGCCAGGTTTATCTGATGCAGAGTGAAGAGGCACAGCACGGTCTCACGGGGAGGATTCGCTCGGTTCTTCTGGCCTTGGGAGAACACCACAAATAGCACGTCCTCATCCTCAGACAGGCCCAGGGCTTGAGCCAGCCGGCGGCCTGGTCGATGCTTGTAAGCGGCTTGTACCAGGCGATACTCCACACCATCCTTGGTGCAGCCCAGTGGGAACTCGATATAGGAGTAGAACTCAGTGTCGTTGGAGCACATACGCACGATCTTGGAGGTGAAGAACTTTTCGCCAGTGGCATCCATCTGCGTCAGCTGCGTGTCGAGCTGCAGAGTGAGGAAATAGATGTAGGTGCGGCTTGCGAAGCCGTACACATAGTAGATGTCAAAGGCCGGGTAGAGCGAGAGCGTGTCCGACGGGATCTTGATCTGTGAAGAGATGAAGCCATCCTGGTAAACCAGACTGAACATGTCGTCCTTCTCCTCATCGGCGACGAGCTTGCGGCTGGACAGAGTGGGGAAGTACTCTGACTTGCCGTCAATGGCTGCGCCGATAAAAAGCCGGCTGCCACCTTTCTTCTTCTTCTTCTCCCCAGGCAGGCCCTCGTCATCGCCCAGTACCACACCCACCATGCCGTCAGCCTCCCGGGCGCCCGAGAGGTAGTGCTCCTTGCGGTGGTGTGGCTCGCCCAGTTTGAACAGATCCTCCAGGCGCAGGAACTGGCAGACTCCCTGCCAGATGCTGCCGCACGCCACCAGCCGGTTGCCCGAGTAATCGACCAGCAACAGCTTGTTGATGTTGTTTGTGGGCTCGAGCCGGTGGGCACAGGCCCGGACACTCGGTGGCGGGTAGCACTTGGCATTGTCATCCACAGGGCCGGTCATGTGCGAACGGAGCTCGGTAAGGTTGGCCGACAGCTTGTAGATGCGGTTGATGGCACCCGCAAACACATCACCCGTCTTGCGGTGCACGGTGAGGTGCGTGAGGCTCGTGTCTTTAACCCTGAAGGTCCCCGTCTCCGGGGGTTGCACAGTTGGGGTCATGGGGAATGCTAGGATATTGGTCCCGAAGAGAAGTAACACAAGTACTGTTGTCAGCCATATGGACTTCATGATTAAAGTGTTTTGTGATTTTTTTCCGTTGTTGTAGGGAGGGAAGGGAGGGGAGGGGGGGGGAGTTGCAGAGCTCTTCCCTTGAGCTTAGTGAAGGCTTTCCTTTACTCTCGGCTTCAGTGGTTCATGTCTGAAAGGAGAAAGAGGCGGAGAAAAAATATCAGGTTAGTTCAGAACTAAGGTGGGAGGTAACAGTGGCTGGTCTTAAAAATAGTATTTAATGGCAACAGGCAGGACTTGAAAGCAAGGAGGGGGAAAAAAAACACTTTCAGTTTTCAACACTTTTATCTTGAATTCACACAATCTCTTTTCCCAGAGTCCATTTGGGGGTATTAGTGACTAAAACTGGACAGTCAGCCACAATACGACAGCTTTGTGAGGGTTTTTTGGGGGTGGAAGGAGAAGATTATTGATTCTGTGACTTCGGTGAGTGCCAAGCCTTGTCACTCCAGCTCCCTTCACTCAATGGATGGCTAATAAACCTTAACAGCCATCGCCAACACTAATCCTGACCACATTTGTTAATTAGAGCAGAGGCCGGGAATAAGCAAGTTAGACAACCCAACTACTGCCCAGACAAACACACAGATGAGAAGCAGGGCAAAAGGCATGAACCCAACTAGCACAGAGACCGCTGAGATCATCTGCAAGCTATATAATGTTAGCAGCTCAGGATATTTAACATAAGTGCCAAGCAGATCAAACACATTGCTCTTCTGCTCAATCACTGCTCCCCACCCCACTGGGCAGAACAGCGGGAATGAAAGAGGCCCTTATGGCACTCAAACAACCTCTCTGAGCAGGGCGCTCCTTGGCTCGTCTGACAAGAAGAATGGAGGCTTCTTTTGCTCTGTGTCATGAGCACTGATTTTAGTGGTTTGGGGTTTCACTCTGTTTGCAGCTAGCGACACCTCCAGCGCTTAGGATTTTTTACTTTGTTTCTAAACGGAGTACAAGCCCTGAAGAGCTACTGAATAACTGTACCACCACCACCACCACAACCCCCAACCCCACACCCCTTACCACACACACACACACACACACACACACACACACACACACACCACACACACACACACACACACACACACACACACCTCACAAAAAACAAAAACACCACATTCCCTCCTCTGCCAAATTCTCATTCCAGACAGCGTAGAAAGACACGTGATATGGAGAACAGGAAAAAAGCAATAATGTGAAGTGCGATCACTCCTCATATTGCAGTTATGACTTTACTTGGGGCAACTGAACATGTATAGACTACTGTATTCTGGACATGTGTGCTGGCAGCATGTTACCACCTGACTCTCTCTATCCAAACAAGCACATGTAATGTGATGTGTTGTAGAATGACACTGTGTAGACTGTGTGTAATGACACAGTTCTTGACAACACAGGGCAAGAATAAGCAAAAAATGCCATTCCTGGCTGAGGTACATCTCTCCCAACAATATCTCTCTTCACTTCTACTTTGCAATGGATCACGTATTCCAGACTTGAGGACAGAAATGTTGGGGGGGAGAGGAAGTGCAGCTGCCAGACCTTGCCGGTACACTCAGCAGAGTTTTCAGTAAAGGCAAATGTAAGACCCACTGTGATACAATAGCATATTGTACTGCTGCTTCCTGACATGCGGAAGATGACACAGAGCAGCAATCACACTCATTGCCTGAGAGCAGAGCAGCCCGGTACTAGTGACTGAAAAGAAGCCTAACAATTTCAGTACAATGCCTTTGACCCGACATCACGAGGAATATGAAGTGACGGCTGAATTGCAGAATCATTGTTAATGATGATTTTTCAAGGCAATTAGGAGTGTCAATCCTCCTTGAAATCTCCATTCAATAAAAGTAATTACTGTTCGACAAAGATAGTATCCATTTTGTCATTACTATGTGAAGCTACAATAGCTTGGCCAGTCCGGTTTTACATAAATCAGCATGTTGGGACCAGATATAATTGAACACCTTAATGATCTAATCTAATTAATCACAGGTAGCTTATAATTACTGGCAATGTTGGCATACATCACTGGGATCATAAGCCAGCAAATGATGACAGTAATCTACTTTGATCAACAAGTTTTTATCCAATTATTACAAACATGCATCCCAATTTCAGTCTTCACTGAAGAACCCGTCTCTGGCCTACAATAACAATAGCCTATCAAACCCCTGTGTCATCAATGAAATATGAGGACAACCAAAAAGACACAAAACAAATCTTGCACGGCATATTCGTGCTTAAACAAATCTCCGGGAACAACACAATTACAGCGTAATATCAGACACAGAGCGAAATGTAATCTCGGCATGAATTTCTGTTTGTGCAAATATTGTTCTTTGGTCCCGGTATTAGGTCTGATGCATGACTTGGCACACTCAGAGTTCTGAGAGGTAAAGCTCGATTCTTCCTGGCCAGCTCTCCCTGGTGGTCTTTTTCTCCCCGTCTGGACAGACAAAGCAGTAAACAACACAACCCACCAGTCCAGTAGAGCTGCACAGCAAGGGGCCTGTACACCCCCGGCAACGACTCCTTTTTACGGGCACACCCTGGTGTTTACGGCACCCAGGTGGAATGGGCTCATTTGTTTGCTATGGGTCTTTTACCCTTAATTTCAGCGCCACGGCATCTATTTGCCCACCATTTGCAGCCATGATGAAAAATCTCAGGGGTGACTTGAACAAATCCTGATTCTGTGATTGAGTGTGTACGGACATGGCCCACAACTGGCCATAAAAATTAAAAGCTGCACAGCACGGTCAAAGGAATGTACAGGAAACAGAAAGAAAACGAGAGCAAGAAGAGGAGAATGAGAGAAAGAAATAAGGAGACAGAGAGGAGGAAAAAAATCAAGGCCATATTACAGTCTGAAGAATGTGTGGTGAAAGAGATGGCCATTTACTCTGTAATGTGAATTCATGGAGCATTCTGGGAGATCACTGGTTCACCTAATCAAGGACTCAGAAAATGCCACCCTGCCTTTGCCACTTCTGTAATGAGGGTCAACAGCCCTTGATTAAAAAAGAAAAAAAAGAAAAAAAGAAACAGAGAAAAAAAGTGAAGAACTGCTCTCTTCACAGGATTAAGATGCTAAGCCACTCATGGCCACGGCTGACAGGCTTGAGGCAAGATTTATGAAGAAGAGTGGAAGCACAGGTGTAAATTCTCTGGCCTTGTGCAAAAGATCTTACTTAAGCTATAACAGGATATTTGCTCTGACATCTCTACTTGTTGTTTAAAAAAAACTCACAAGTTAAGGCATTAAGGCATATATTAGCATTAAGGCATATATTGATGACTGATATATATTATATATCTGTCATCAAACACAGAAGAGGTGCTTAGAGTATCATTCACAAGTCACCAATGCCACGAAGTAGCATAGCTGAGTGAATTACACTGAGGGTTTTAAGCATTACTTTGACAATTCAACATGTTCAAACATAGGTACCTCAACCAAGCAACATGGTCTGTTGTGACTGTTTTGAAGTTAAGCCACTTGGAAATGTGACTGAAACACAAGCTTACCTTTCCATGAATCACTGAACACTAACCCTTGTGATTCATACCAAGTGTGAGTAGTGTCAGACTTATCAGTGACTGATGTAAGCCCCTCCAAAATTGCCGGGTTCTGAAAACAGGAAAAAAAAAATGGCCCTGTCTATGTGGCCTACCCACATATACCCAGCAATGTACTTCCTTTATCATTTCTTTCCTCTGAAGATTATGGGGTTCAAAACAAGGTCAAACGTGTTTACACTAGAAAGAACTTGCTGTTGCAGTTTCCCCACTTATGTTCAGATTTCTGGGGTGATGTAATGACAAAATAAAGGAAATAAGAGTGCCTGAGCTCATAGGCCACTCTCTCCTGAGGGCTCTGGGAGGAAGCGAGGGAGGAGAAAAATATATCTTTCAGTGTCACCTGATTGTTTCCGTTTTTTGTTATTCTAGTCTTGTCTCACATCCTGTGTGAAGCCGGGGTCAGTGGCTCTTATTAATGGCCCAAAGCCTGCGTGAAAGAGTGTAGAAATCCTGCCGGGCAATAGATGACCAAGACCCTTTCTCTGTTTCCTCTTTTAGCCATCATCAATCATTGGATAAACAGTATCACAGGCTATCGACAAAAGATAATAAGTCATTTGCAGACATACTATCAACAGCCCTACCTTGAAAAGCTAGCTAGCATTAGACATGACTGTATCCTGAACATATGAATAAACACTGCAATCTTGGCTGTATTTATTTGATTGTTGCCCTTCCTTCTACTGTTTGTCTGGGTTTAAAGGATTTTGCCACTATGAAATTTGTTGACTCAGTCCTTTATTACCTAGGCTAATGCCTCTAAATACCTCCATTCTCCCAGCTATTCTTCAATTAGATGGCAGAATGAGGGAAGACTTCCAGCTGCTTTTCTTGATACCAGTATGTGTGGATAGGTGCAATAAACCTTTCCTGTCATTCCTTCAGAAAGAGGAGAAATTCACCTGCCTGGGCCACCAAATATAAAAGATCTCATTTAAGAAACTAGTGGCGCGGTCTCCGGTTTGCTTGGCTGAGCAGTCGGGCAACATCAGCCAGCCCTGACAAATGCAAGGAGGAGCAACGACTTGCCATCAGACAGAGGCTTTTGTTCAGCGATCACGGACACCCCCGGTGACTCGCATTGCCAACTCAGCCCAAGCTCCGAACTTATTCAGTGGATGAGCACATGCCAGTCTCTGCTGAGTCCTTTTTATCTTTCCCTGCCCACTCCCCTTTCCCCAAAAAACCAACTGAAATGGAAACCTTGAATCGTGATTAGGCTGACATCCACAGTTGATTTAACTGGGAGACAAGCAGAATCTGTCACTGTGCAACATCTGCCAGGCAAGCTTCAAATGTGCTCCTCTCTAACGTGATGACATCACTTTCGAGAAATAGCCGACGGTGGGGAGTGTTTGTTTTGCCTCTGGTGTTTTCAAGGCAATTAAAATTATCTGTCAAATGAAACTGAACGAGCACATAGGAATTCCACAGAGTACGAAATTGTCATCTTTCTCCATTCAGCTGTGGAGAGATGTACTTTAAGCATTCTGAAATGGGAAAATACTGTTAAGTTCAGCTGTGCAAACCCCATCTTTATTGTAGAATGTAACAAAACTCCTGGCATGGCTCATCCATGGGAAGAATTTATCTTCCTACAAGTACAGCATTCAGTGAAGTGAGGGAGTGAGTGAGAAACCATTCCCTTGATCTTACCATTTCAATCTCTCTCAACTATCATTTTCATCTTGACTGGACTTGACTGGCACTTAGCATAGCATACATGACATACAGAATGTGCATAGCATCTTATCTCTTTGAAACCACAGGTAGAGTTCTAAGGTGTTTTCTTGCCCAATGGTACAAGCTCAAAATGTATGCTACACAAATGCTGCAAAACATTTCTATGTAGGTCTATGTAACTACATTTCACCAGCTCCTACCATGTTGACAAAAGCCCTGATGGGGTGATGTGGAGAGGAGCTACCCTGAAACACTAAGTTACATGCATATTCAGTCTGTCAATGTTATGGCTCAGAGTTACAGTATAGCAACTTCTTTTCCTTAGAGGTTGCAAAAAGATGCATGGGCTTTAGTGTACACAAGGATTTATCTACAGCTAACAGAGTGTTTAGGCCTCTTGTATGCAATGGATAAATATTAAAAGCATACAATTTCATCTGAGTATGGTGCATGGAGCACAGAGATGGCAAATTGCATTAATGTACTGGTGGTTTGGTCAACACCGTTACACACTGAAGTCTGTCTGACCTAGTCCCTGTTGGGTCTTTAAAACAACAACAACAACTTACAACTCCAGCACACCTCATGACTTCCTTGGCATTTTAACAAGTAAAACCACATTAAAACCACCAATTATTTCAATGGGTGTGATCTTGAATAAAGAGACCAGTAATCTAGACTAAAACCCAGAGTGTCTGTAGACCTACACATAAGCCAAGACCATTTATCTAAACTAACGACTTGAAACATATGAAAATTACAGGTTAACTTCAGATTCCGGCATAGATAGTTCCCGATGCCATGATCTGACAGCTTGATCAGTTTTAAAATATTAGTGATTGATGTACAAATATTTTGCGTGGATCCACTTGCCCCATTCTGCCCAGTGCCTCGGCTACACCCACTGGACTGTTGATATAAACTAGTGGTAGTAGACTACTTTAAGGTGTGGAATTAATTTCAAGATATGTTGTGATGCTTGGAAATATTCAGTCTCCTACAAGTTAACTGTAACGTCATAGATGCGAAGGATTGTCATAAGACGACCCTAAACTTGTTTATGGTTATCGATACAAAATTAACAGTCAAGCCCATGCTACTACAACGTTGCTGACTAAGCCTACTCTTATGGAATTAATTCTAATCCTTTAGACCACCGTCTACTTGCATTGTTGTTTACATGGAAAAGAATAATACCCAGACAGCGGCCAGACGAGTGACACTTAGGCAGATGTTTTTAGGCACAGCGGCTTGTCATATAGCTCGGCATACCATCGCAAAGTGTTAGATTCATGTTAATTGCACCCCCTTTAAGCCTATGGCATCCCAAAACATCCTCTGCGCTTGAAAACTCAGCTCCGGCATATCAACACCGTCCGATGATACCGCACCACCCGCAAAATATCCATTCCGTTGTACTAAGAAGCATAGCCAACATCCACGTAGGAGAGGCAAACTACAATATGTGTCAGAATGATATGAAAAAGAGCTGTGTTGTCGGTTATACATCCATTGTCACCAAATGATCAACATGAGGGGCATGCGAGGGGGTGATGGGTATTTTTCATTCTCAAAGGGTAGGCTGCATATAACAGCCCCTTGCAAAAAACACTCACTGGCAAAACGTATATCTCAGAGGTAAATACTTATTTAATATGTGTAACAGCTGTGTCAGAAGATTGGAGGGTTATAAAACTGGCCAACATTACAGACATCACACAGCAGCCACTGCGTAACGTTACACACAGCGTAACGTTAAACCTTTTCCTTCGCCCGTGTTGCACGACTGACATGCACGTTTCGAAGTCTTTCCAGATAGGTTTCATAAAACAGACATTCGGTAGTGTTGTTGAAATATTTTAGATGTGCTCACTGAAAACCGTGCATTGCTCCAACTTTCTAGGAAAAAAACAACAACAGGAGTTGCTTATCGAGGCATAAGCCACGATGCTTGATTAAGCAGTGATGATCTATTGTGTAGAGAGAAACAAACTGTGTGTAACCATTGGGCGTTTGTGAGTAATTATTTGTTTTTGATGATAGATAAAAGCAAATACTTCTGAACGCCTCCTTTGTTCCTAAAACAGAGCTGTAACTGGCAGACCCTTGTATTCATCTCAGTGCAATGGTATTATCACTCCGTTTTGCTTTAACCAACCACCTAGGAAATCGGAGCCAACTGAACGTAAAATCGTGGTCTGGTTCATGGTCCCATATCTATGACTTCAGTGTAAAAAAGCGTGCCAGCGGATTGACGAACCACAAATCGCAGCCATAGTCTACGTTTGGTATAAGGTAGCTTAAGCATCACAATCAATCACTGCAATTCAACACCAATTAAGGAAGCTCTCAACAGCGTTTCTCGTTTCAACAGCGCGCACACCTACCTGTCTTTTGAGTTCAACAGTTACATCCACATTTGTATCTGCGAGAATCTCAATAAGGTTTTGCGGCTGAAAAACCTTGCCTCCGTTACTCTTTTTACAAAATCATAAAACGAAGCCCACTATAGGCTCTCACCGCTGCAATGGCATGGTAGCCTCCTGGTCCTTCCCTCAAGAAACCGTCTTGCTTTCTCCAGGAGCTCAGATTCAGTAACTGTTCCTTTAAATATGGAAGCTACCACTACATGACCGGGGGGGTCCAAATTATCTTTGCGCACTAAAGTAGTGTTTTGCGATAGTTTATTCAGCGCACTAAACAGAAAATCAGTGTGTTTAAAGACAAACATCCACTTGTACTAACACAAACTACAATAAAATATAATATATAGGTAAAACAAATATATTTAATTTGTATGCGCACCGACTCCACCTTGTAGACTTTGGTATTGGCTCGCCCTTTATCGAGCATTTTTCTACCAAGCCCAGATGTTGGAGAAAAGGCTGTGTCTGAAGTCAGACGGGGATGTCTGCAATAACAAATTGATTAACTGTACGCTGGCTCAGTGGTAAAAAAAAAAAAAAAAATAATAAATCAGTTTTGGCAAAATTACTTATTGTTGTCCTTATAATGCTGGATGGGAAAGTGGCCGAATATTTTCATTAGGCTATTTTTATTGCTCAAAATTTGTCATTGATGCAAAAAGTAGCACAAACCGACTCTTTCACACTGGTCCTCATTCACCCACGTTTCACTCACCTAATAATAGATGTAATGCATGGATGCACAAGTGGGCGCCTATGTATCAGACTGTTAGCTATGACTGCTAATCCTTAAATTGCTATTGCTTCTTAATTATATGTGAGGGATGGGTATGGCCATAGACCATATACTACAGTCAGGCGCTACTTATAGGCTAGACCGGTATTGTCACTTTGGGCAATTCCACTCTTGCCCACGTTCCATGCACATCTTTTAAAAAAAAAATTTTCATATGCCACATAATGAGGATTACATTTGCATGTATTAGCCATGTCATGTGACCAGGAATCTAGATGTGACATCTGGATTACTAAATCTGTTGAAAAAACATGAAAGTTGTCATACTATAATATAACATGACATTTGCAACACTTCAGTGGATAGGTTATTTCCTACCTCCCCTTTTGACTGATCCCACCAAACTGTTTAATCAGCTACTGATCACAACACAGGTGCCATATCACAGAGGAGATTGTCTGAGGAGGTTAAAGACGGGGTCAAAGGGACCAAGAACAAATTGAGTGGCATTCGCTTTTCTCTCAAGCTAATCAATTACTCCCTGTCAGAACTAGATACAGTATTACGATCTATTGATCTTCAATCAAGACTGATTTTCATATCTCAGGAAGGAAATGTGAGCTCAGGACACAATTGGCACAAAGACCTGGGAGAGGGTGAGACATTGGACAGCAGTGGACAGACTAAGCTGCTTGCCAATGCAGTCTACTGTAAGTACAGTAGTAACTTCAGTCTGAGGCACATTGTGATGGTGATGGAGATGGTGAGTGAGCATGTATTATGCGTGGAAATACAGAATGTTCTAGCAACGGCAAGATTTAACCTTCTGATTCACCTCCATTGCTCGATGTTCATTTGCAAATGTCAGAGCCTAATTTTACCCTGATAAAGTCAACAATTAAATACTGTGTGTCAACAGACAAAGCTAAATTCGGAGAAATTGTTATTCAATCTGAAAGGCACATCTGAGAGAGTCAGCCTGTATTAAGGGAGTCCTCTGTCATTCTGCTCTAATGAAGTTTGATGCAATCCACCAGAAAGGAGAAAAGCAATCCACTTATTCAAATCATGCGGCCAGTAATTGGCCGTTCAGGAAAATGACACTTGCAATCCCAGACTGCAGTAAACAACACAAATTCGAATGACGTAAAAAAGAAATCACAACTAACTGGTAATGGCTGCGGTGAGATCACTTAGACATGTCAACAGTCACCATCCCCAGTCGCCCAGCACTCAACCAATCCAAAGCAACATCACCACTGCCATCGCCAGCATGCTGTCTGTTTGGGTGGCATAGAGGCTGGATGGGTGGGTGTATCCCGCAGACTTTGAATTCAGCTCCACACTTGCACAGAAACAAACAGGTTTATTAGGGTCATGTGAGGAATTAGTTTTGTAACTGAACGCTAAATTACAAGGGCTCAGGGTTGGGTAGGAGGGTGGCCTGTTGATCATACCTCTAGCCCTGTACTCCAAAGCTAGTTTTATCCTGGCACACTCTTTTAAGTCAAATCTCTCTCTCTTTCTGTCTCTCTCTCTTCCATTCCTCCTCTGTAACTCTCTCTCTCTCAACCTCTCTCTCTCTACTTCTCTGTAATTGTGTACAGCTGTAATTGAAGCCACTCGAGGCGGGCAGGCAGGCAGGCAGGCAGGCAGCACAGCTCTCTGGTTCCACAACCACATTGCGCCGGTGGAGGAGTGTGTTTTGCTCCTGGAGGAGAGGAGAGAAGGAAAGGCGGAGGAGAGGAGGAGCAGAGAGGAGCAGATGTGAAGCAGGGAGACGGAGAGGAACGATGGGGGAGTGAACCTCCAGTGCAGATGAATCGAGGCCTGTGGTTTCCTTTGAAAACAGAGCCCGCATCAGAGCAAAACCCCCAGTATCTGAAACCGACTGCCTCGCTCTCCACTTCCCACTCCTTAAAAAGGAGAGACATGACTGGAGCAGCACTGTGCATATTTGTAAAGGGAGACATGTTATTTCAGGAATTGTGCACTTGAGAATTTCCTTTGTGCTACAATAGCATTTTCTTAAAGTATGTATTAGTTTTGGCCAGGAAAGCCATTTCAGGAGAAAGCACAGCACTGATACACAAAAATAACTCAAAACCTTTACTGAAAATGAGCTTGGTAAAAAATGCAAATGTAAACATGCCATCGCCAGAGTTCATGAATCTGTTCATGAATTCATGAAGTCTTGAGATATATGACATGAATTAAATTCCAATGCCTATACCCTAGCCACGTTTTCTCCATCAGAATTAATAATGTTAAGATCATAACAACATCCAAGTGAGTCTGCAGTACAAGAAGAGTAGATTAGTATTACATTCTGTGTTTTTCATTATCAGTGTGCTTTCGAGTCACAAAGAATAAGACTACCACTTCATCATTGGTCATGTCTGCCCCCTTTTATTAAGTCATACAGTTCAGGGAACAACCTGATTTATTGGATTACAACATTATTTGATTCTGTGTGTAAGCCATTAGCCAACACAAGTGGCTAAGCTATGTGCCCAATGTCAGCTGAAGGTTGCTGCCCAGTGCAACCTATTTCTGTGAAATGTGTTATTTTGTGCTGTTAGTCACCTATTATCGCCTTCTCTGGGCCATACTGACCTCGCACTCGCAAATTAAAGTCTGAATTTATGCTATTTACCTGACAGCACAAGGCAAAATGACTTTCCACTGGCCCATGAGCCCTGTAAACGAATTTGCTCAGCAATCTTGTGTGTGGAGCTCTTTACTGCTCCCTAGTGGTTAACAAAACAAAATCTTGGTTGCAATGAAGCCTTTCAAATTGTGATCCATGCAGGCTTACTTGGCACAATGTGCTACATTAACCTTGCAGTTTATTACAACATTCACCTATCTTTTTAAAAAACAAATCAAAACAAAAAACTCTCCTTAAGTGTGTGTTATGGGTCAAATGAAAATAGTGTCGAAGGACAACCAATGGTGGATGGAGACTGTTCACAATATTGTTTAATTGTAACAGCTTGTGCTTTTCAAAGTCTTGGTCCTCACCCATGAAATCCTTTTGGCATCACATGTCTGGCTGCTTTCTGATGTCTATGAGCAGTCTTGGCAGTATGGGGGTAATTCAGTGTGTCAGAGCAAATGACAACAATTCTCTCGGATTATAATGAGGGTTGTTTTAGATATGATCAAATAGAGTTGAACAGATTGTTAAGTCACTGCTGTTCATGTGCAAAAGGATTGTCTATGGATGGCTATCCAAGCCATTAACAGAGCCAGGTGAATTAAAACGAGGGAAATGTATTGTTGGACATTGAGCTTTGCTGTTTTTTTTGTTTTTTTTTGCTTAAGGTGCTATTTCACACCACATCGAATGTGTTTTACTGTTGTGCACCCCAACACACACTTTTCCCACACTGATTTGTTGCATTCATCGTCTCTGTGTGCAACACCACAATGTCTGCAATGCAGGCCAAACCACATACTTTAACTGCTATTTCTTTCTCTCTGTCTCTCTCCCTCTCTCTTTCTCTCTCTCTCCCTCCCTTTCTGCCTCCTAGGCTGCCCTCTCTCCCTCTGTCTCTCTGCCTCCTGTACTTCTCACTCTCTTTTTCCTCTCTCTCTCTCTCTATCTATCTCTCTGTATCAGTAATAAGTTTCCCCTCTTCCCAGGCTTTCCCTGGTGACATCCTGCAGTAAAAATGATTCTGTCCCTTAATTATCACATCAAGATCACATTTTTGCTTCCCCCGAATTCCCCCTGGTGCGGCGCAGACTCTCTAGCGAGCCCCGTGCACTTCCTCCACAGTCCCTTTTTCTGTGCTTTTTCTGTGCCAAACTTTACGTTTATTTATCAGTTCTTTTCAGCACTGCCAGTGTTGCCTGTGCCTTTCAGCAGAGGCAGCTTTAGTGCAGAGCTATGAAATAAATTCACGTGGCTAATCGCTGGTGCCATTTTCACAGATGTTCGACACGGTGCCCAAAATGACTTTTTTTTACAAGGCCATGACGTAATTTATACACAGATGTATAAAAAAAAAACTCCAGCATTTTTTTTGCGTTAGGGCTAATTATAGATTTTGGTGGAGCCACATTGTTTTGGGTGAATGTGTCAATAAATAAACGCGCAAGATGAGAGGGTGCTAAACAGACAATATCCTCCGCAGCGTGATGGCAATTTTCCATTCTTACACGGTTCAATAAATCCATGTAGCAAGCCACAGTTGGGAAAAAAATACACTTCAGATTATCAGGGACTGTGCGAAATTCAGTAGGGACTCATAGAGTTAGATCAGATGAAAATGAGACAAATGAAACACACGCAGAAACCCACAGATGCGCGTGCCCTACAAGTGCTCCTGCTATGTGCGGCAGCTCTTTATTCGCTTTTAAAAACACTGATGGAATCCACATGTAAATTGATGCCTATTCCTTTCTAATTTGCTCAAGTCACCATAAAAGGGCCCGCAGCATGCATGACAATGCCTCCTCTCTCTGTTGACTGCTGGGTACAGAGACCTCTCACAGTGTCCTCTGTCTCTCTCTCTCTTTCTCTCAGTCTCTCTCTCTCTTTCTTCCTCTCTCAGCTCCTGCATTAGTCTCCTAAGCTTCACATCTGGCCCCTATAAGCCTCTGCAGCTGTTTGTGAAATTATGTGTGTATTTTGGAGGGTCCAGACCACAAAAAAACCAGACCTCCTCCTCCTTGTCTTCTTCCTCCTCCTTTCCTGAAACCACAGAGAGGTGGGAAGGGAACAATCTGACTACTTGGAGACTGTATCTCATGAAGGCACACACCAGATCTGTGCCAGTAGTCGCTGAGTTGGCCACAGAGCAGTAAAGATTTGCAGGCCTTTCATCTAATGGTTTACGCTCTCTCTGAAAATGTTTGTTTGCCTCACTTTTAAACAAAACACAACAGGTCCCAGATGATTAAAGAAAGAAACTGATGACAAATGTGAAGGCTTTATCTAAAATCAGAGGCCACATCACACAAAGTAGTCAATATAATTTTTGCCTGTGTGCATGTGTTGGTGCTATTGTAGTTTTATTCTTTCTTTTTCTGTTACACTAGTTTGTGCACATTGTTCTGCTGTCTTCTGCCTTACTGGGGAAATGCACAAAAATCTTCAAAGTAGGGCTCAAACAGTTGCCAAGCAACAACTCTTTGTACTTGTACCCCAACAGCCACGTTCACACTATTGTAGTTGGTCGGGTATTCCAGCGGGGGAAGATATTTCCCTGCTCACACAGAAAAAGGGCTGCATATATCCCTGTGTTTTGTTTTCCTGCGCACTTTCCAGCTTGAGAGACAAGGAGAGGAAATCTTCCATTTTTTCCCCAGAAAATTGGGTTAAAACAAAACAAAAAAAAACCCAACCGCACTGCCAAAAATGATTTCTGTCATGTCGCACCAATGTGTGCCATACCATCTTTAATGAAATCAGTGTGATTCCACAGTGCGAATATGCTGAACTAAATATGTTTTCTAAAGTATATCGGGATAGGATATGCTCTTTGTACCTTAATATAGATCACAAAAGTTTTGAGTGTTGCTGATGGACATGCTTGGAGGTACCAAGTTGTAGTTTTGTACTGTGGATCTGCAAAACTAAACCTACAATTCCATGCCTATTTCTCAGGTGCAGACTCCTCTAGCCGTTCCACAGTATTTCCTTCATCTGCATAGCTTTATTCTCACCACCTTCTTATTCTATCCTCACTGAAGATGCACTCAAAAGACAGATTTCATTGAAGAGCAGGGACATAATATCCTTTTAGAGATGGAATTAGAGGGAAAGTCTCATATGTTTTTTTGCCTCCTTTTGTGCCCTTGTTAATTAAAACACATGCTGAAAATTACCTGTCACCTAGCAACTACTCTGGTTTAACATTCAACCAAGTGAAAATGAATAATCATGTGCTTAAAAGCTCTGTCAGAAGCCCGGAATGTAAAATAAGGCCCGCGTGGAACCAGGGGAGAGAAATGATCCATCACGTACGTTCACTAAATCTCCCCGCTCCCGCGTCGCTTTTCCACATCAGCCCCTGCCGTCTCTGCTGCCTCAGACGCAATGAGGACTGGCAATGCAGAAATCACTCTCTGCCCAGCGGAGTACACACATGCGCACGCACACAAAGTCAGCAAAGCCCACGCGAGATTATTGATTACACATGGAACAACTTCATAGATAAACACACTAGCCATACATTTTCAAGTCAACTGGGCAAAAGATCACAGCTGCATTCCCCCCCTCCCCTGTAAAGGTCATAATGTTTACCTACATACACAATGACAAAAATAAACACTAAAGTAAACAGTATATGATTATGCCACAGTCTGACAGGGGAATAGAGCGGCATCCACAAGACCTCAAGATTCAAGTGTGTGGAAGAGGGGAGGAAGTGCTGTGGAAAAAGGAGAGACTAGAGAAGGTGTCTGTGGATGATCCATGTGATATATCCCCAGAGACTCAGTGAAGAAAGACACAGAGACAGGCCTTGTCTCAAGCTTAACACCTCTCCACTCGTGTGGGCTGGAGCCGGGAACAGGGACCCACAGATCAGGAATAGAGACGATAATAGATTGCCTGTCGTGGATGAGAGGCGCGCGGAGCATGGTGATGGTAGAATTTGAGTGTATTTCGCATTTGCCACTGTCTGTTGTCGCTAAGTGTGCAAGCGGCAGCCAAACACAACAGCATTGGACCCGGAAGCCTCTTGATTATAACTATCACACGGCTGAGCGAACACGGAGGCTTGGATGGAGCTCTGTTGTTGCCTATCGTCCCTGCCACCGGCTACCTTGGGGGCCCGAGCCGAGTGCTGCTGTTGTAGGCTGGAAGAGCTGGGGGGGCCCGGCGGCAGCTGCAAGGCTGTGATACATGAGGTGAACGTCTCCTCTCGGATTCCATCCTCCACACACACACAGACAGACAACAGACACACACACACACTCACACACACAACCTTCTCTCCCCCCCGGACGGCATGCCTGTGGTCCTACTTCCACGCAGACAGCCAACACCCAGGCAAGGAGCCCGGCAACACCCAGGCATGAAGCCTGATGTGGGGAAGAGGGTTGGGGGTGGGGTTGAGACTGGGTGGGAGTGCCACGCAACACTTGATCTCTTTCCACTCTCCCAGTGCAATCAGTGCCACCTCTCCCTTTCTCTATTTCTCTCTCACAGATACACACACACACACACACACACACACACACACACACACACATGCACAGGCACACACACACACACACACACACACCCCACACACAAACATACGCGCACAAACATACACCAGGTCCTGCTATCTCAGCAAGGCCTTTGTCCCAGCTTTGCAGCAAGGACAAAGAAATGAAAGAAGGAAAAAGAGGAAGAGTGAGTGCAAAACAGAACAGAGAGAAAGCAGGAAGGAGAAAGCGATAAAGAAGTGAAACAGAGGGAGGCAGAGTCATAAGAACGAAAAAGAGAAGAAAACACATCAAGAGCGGGCAGGAGAGAGAGAATGCACTGTGTAAGTCTGTGAAACCTGAGGAGCATAAACTCAAGTGAACCACAGGGTCTGTCCGAGTTCACAGCATCATCCAATGTAAGTGCACTGCCCCTCACAAGCTTCTGCCATTCACTTCATGGTCACAGATGATGATCAAGAGAAATACAATGTATGGTTGTTTCATACCAATAAGTAGCTAGCACAGCGTCTTTATAAATGCATAGTTTCTAAGGTTCACAAAAAACGAAAGAACACATGGTAGCACTTGAAAAGAGTAACTCAGGGAGAAGAAAAGAGTGAGTCAGATTAAATAAATAATTGAAAAAAAAAAAAAAACGGACTATAAAAATGCCCAGATAAAAATGCGAAGCCGCAGATGAATCAGACATGGACTTTCCACAGTCATGGTGAAAAAATGTCATGAGAATCACACAGTATAGTTATTAGACCTTATTACAGTAGGTCTGGAAAATACAGATTGCGCCCAGTTGGTCCAAACTCCATGCAAGAGCAGCCCATACTGCCTCAATGACATGTATGCGCCAAAGACTGACATTAGAGTCCTGTTTAATGTATTCAAGAAACCCTTTATTAAGGTGCCTGATTAAATATGTGTACCTCTATGATCATGTATGGGGATAACACTGATCCAGAGACAGAACTGATGTCCTGACTTCATACAGGAAGTGATACCCAGTGTTTTGGCTCACACAGCCATTTCCGGCATGTCTCACTCTCGCTTTCAGTCTGTCTGTGTCACATCATTATAGGGCTTTTATTGCTGTCACTGAACTTTTGCCTCCATTCGTCAGAGTCCAACTACTGGGACTTCCAACATGCCAAGACCTTAATTGAATCCAGCCTCCTTTCCTCTCTTTCTGTGTCTTACAGTGAATGTCATCCTTCTCTCCTGGAATGCCTCCCATTCTTCTCCTCCTCTTCTTGTCCTTCATCTCATTCCCTTGCTTTACTTTTAGGACTCCTCTCCCTCTCTCTCTCTTTCTGCAGAGAAGCTCCCTGAAATGGGCTTCTCTAATCTGCAGCCAAAAGAACCCATCAGAACCACCAGTCCACCCCCATAGATGCACACATATGCACTCTCTCTCTCTTTCTCTCTCTCTCTCTCTCTCTCTCACACACACACACACACACACAAACACACTCACATCCACAGAGACTAAGCTGGCTCATATGTACCTCAGCACTAAAGCAGTCATACACATTTCACAGAGCCACAATTTAATAACACAATAACACACATCTCTGGCAAATCAAAAGTGCTTACTTTGGATGAGAATAAAAAAGGTTCTAAGCTGACTCCTCAACTAACACATTCCTTATGAATGATTGCAACCCACAATAAAGAAAGAAAGAGAGAAAGAAAGAACATTCAGGTTCCAGTCAGGTGGTGTATTTACTAAGGCTGTCTCTACACAAACAGATGGGAAATTCAAAGTGAAGAAGGATCTGGATCAATGTCCATGTGCTCATTTTAGCACAGGCATTCCTTGTCTGTTGGCTTCCAACCGGCCTCAGGCGAAGATAGAGCCTTTTGACCGGAATCTCACAACTCACTGAAGGCTCTTTTGTCTCCACAGATACTGAGCATTCTGTTCGGCGCAACACAATAATGAGGGACTCGTACGTTAACCGTCCTGCCGGGTTAAGGAAGGACTGACACACACATTTACTGATTATGATTATATACACACTAAACGCTCCTTGCCACAGCACCAGATAATCACACCATTCACAGCACACACTAATCCCTCAAAATAATTCACACACACGCTGAAACAAAGGGGAAAAAAATGTTGGGGCTTTACATTAGCATTGTGCCCTGAACTCTCCCCAGTTCATATCATCATATCAAGGCAATTTAATGATGTTGTCAATGGGAAATAAATAGATTAAATCATTTAGTGGAGGGATATTAATCACGGATGAACACGGCAGCCTTGTGTCAGTGAAGTCTTCGCTTTAATTTGAACCATCTGAACGTGCCCCGGAGATGCACATTTTCTGCTCTGCTGTGTGAAGAGGGAATATATTCAAAAAAAAAAAAAAAAACATGGTGAAAAGGCTCAGCACGTCACAGGGGCCAAAAGCAATTCTTTCATTTCAATTCTTTTATTAATCCATGCTTGGCGCATAGAAAAGGGCTTTCTTGTACAAAATGAAATGTGGAAATCCACACACCACAGCATATGCAATCACTGAAGAGGACGGTATAAACAATAAACGATGTCTTGTGTTTGAGGCAATGTGGTTGTGTTGGGGCAAAGTGGTATAAAGGTATTGTATAGGGCCTGTATGTTTGCATGTATACTGTCCATCTGTAAATATGCAGTATACGCCTACACAAGACAGTGTGGATGTGTGGACTTGCTTCCATGTGTGAGTGATACTCCATGAGTGTCTGGAGGTGGTAGCTGTGCTGGGTGAAGGGGCGAGCTAGGAGATTGCCCAAGGCTTGGGTTGAAAAGCCACGGCAGAAGGTCATTAGATTCCCCTTTCACATTAGCATCTGCTGAATGGGATTAGCCGCCCAGAGGAGTGAAAAGCCCGACATCCCACAGACTCAGCCAACAAATGGAGTGGCCATTAACTGAACCCCTCCACCACTACCACACACACGCACGCACACACACACACACACACACACACACACTATATATCCATTCTCTACCTTCCATCCTCACACACTCCTTCTAGGTCTCTTACGCTCCTCACTTACTGCTCTTTCAGTCTTACTGTTCCCCCCTTTCTCCTCTCCTACTGTCTCTCTCCGTCTCTCCACTCCACGTTTCCACGTGTGCTAGCAGACCATGGCAACTGAGTGATGTGCTTTTGATGGGGGCCTGGACCTGCATTTCCAACCGAGTGGTTTGAAGGAGAAAGAACCTGTAAAAAATAAAAGCCGGTGATGCTATAAATACTTCATAGGCTCTGCCAAAATGACTGGCACAACAACACACATTTTCAGCATTTTTTTTCATCTTCCAAGTCTGTGGGGCTTCAACAAGGTCTCACAGTTTTACCAGTACACGTCTTCAGATTATAGGGCATGCCGAAACAGCGTGGTGTATGAGCTGACACCCAGTCCCCCACCAGGGATGGTTTCCTTGCCTCCACAGGGATGGAAATGGCCCTAAGCTTTGAGGCAAAATAGCAGGCATCTGGCAAACACAAACATCTGTTGTGCAGTGTGTGTGTGTGTGTGTGTGTGTGCATGAAGCTTGCCTTCCATTGATTTTCATGACTGAAACACAATGGCGATACAAGCACAAGCCTCTCAGGGCAGACAGAAAACATGGGAATGCAACAGCAAATTGTTCCATCTTACAGCAGCATCTTATATTGATTATAAATCATTCAAAGAACAAAGGCTTTTTTCAGATACCAGGTAGTTTTGATAATACATGAGCATGTGTATAATTGCATTTTTAGTGTTAATATAGTGGGGACCCATAATCTAAGGCTGATGTAGCTTGTCTTCCCTCATAGTTGAGATGACCTCATTTACCTGTTTTTGTTTTGTCTTTGTGTGGGTTTGTGAGAATTATACCTCAACAGTGACCTCTGCTGGTACCATCATTGTGACTTGCATCTCAAATCACTGCAGGTATGGTTCAGAATATAACTGTATTATGCTGCCTACTAAAATCAAAATTGTAGAAGAATTTTAGTTCAGGAAAGTGTATAAATATCTGTCTAGTTACAATATTTCCCATTTACAATACAGTGGTCCACAAAGACCACAAAGGTCCACATTATGTATCTGCCTCTCTGCCTAAACGAAAGTACATGATACCTGAAATGACCATGCACAGCTTCATGTTGTAGATCTGACAATAATAAATAGTTTTTGTTAGTTGTGTGCTAGTTGAAACAGATAGTCATGAAAAAACAAACATGGTAAAGGGTATGAGTAGTTCACAGCTGGATGACAGATGTGCAGGATCTCAAGTATGTAAATTTCAAAGCCAATACAGTTAAGTGATAGTTTGGTTTGAATTACCACACTCCCAAGATAGACTTTCCAAAATCTATTTTTTTCCAAATCTAGTTTATTATACACAACAATTGCATTAAATAAACACTATTTACAATTTCACTGCACTTAATATACATAATCATGAATTACACCACAATCTGAATTACAAATTTGAGATTTTAAGTGTACTGATATTGTGTCACTTGCTGCACTAAACCCCCATCACCCTACAGAGAGTGGATGTCAGTAGGAGGAGAGCCTGTTGCTCCGCAGCCCTAGAGTCATCATCTCTCAGCTCGACTCCATTCTGCTGGAGGATCTCTGGGTCCTTTGGGCTTCTTAATTCTACTGTTGAAACCTGTGGAGAAGAAGAGGGCAAAATGGCACATATCTGCATTAGTTTGCTCCAGTGGAATGCCATGCATGTGAGGTGGGTAGTAGGAATGGGAGTGAGGTGTGTGTGGGGCGGGATCTCTCTGTGCATTTCTGCACTTTCCACAGCAGCTGAGATAGCTTGTGTAACTCAGATACAAGAGAACAATGCCAAAGGAGTAAAAGTCAGGTGTTCCACTGCCATGTAACGACCTAATGACGACATGCTTATATCATGTCGTTCCATCATGCAGTGAACCTGCACCAGGGGAAAATGGCCATCAGAATAACTATATGCAAATGTAATCAACGTCATAGTGTTCTCATTTGCGCATATGCCCCAAACCAGCAGCCTGCCTGCTTGCTCCGAATGTCACAGAAAGCCTTTAAAAGTCTGGGTCTCCGGCCATGCTGACAAGCTGGCATCGATTGCGCTGGGAACACTTGGCAATCAGCGCACAATCATTTTCCTAGCATGGCGCATTGAGCTGATTACAGTGATGATTGCAAACTATTAGACACATTCAGACCTACTCCACAGGTGTGAGCAAGCGAGCGAGCCATGTGCCCAGGTAAGTCAGCGGAGCCACCACCGTATACAAATCTAGGCACGGATCTCGCAGTCATAAAAGGACGTGCACAATCGAAAGGCTGTTCAGCTCTGCAAAGATGGGAACTGGATGAAAAAAAACAAAACAAATGATGCTCTCTAAACATTTTGGTCATGGCTCATGTCTATGGAAGGGCTGCAGTTGTCTGAGACAATACATTGAAGAGGGAATAAACATTTTGGGAACATCACAGATGTCGCCATGCATTTGCTGTGCAAAGGTCTTTTCTATCTGCCATTTAAGTTCTGCCAATGTAACCAAAGTACTGGCATTATGTAAAGACAGGTGTGATGGCCGTACCAAACATCATGCAGATCGTATAGACATAGAAGAGGCCCGAAGCAGTAGTTCTGTTTTATATAGTATGTGCAATCTATAATTCATTTGATTCAGAAATGAAAAATAATGCTCTAAATTCTAAATGACAACAATCATATTTCTCAGACAAATTCTATTTACCTCATACATACAGCAATACTAAATTACCAAACATGTACAGCATTTGGTTAATTCTTCCTGATTATTTCCTTTATTTTCTAATCTCCACCATTTCTTCAAGCTTCTTCTCATAAGGGGTTTGTGGGGGACAAACTGAACTTACCTAGGCTTCCAGGAATGCAGAAGCTGTCTGTTGTCCTGTTGGAGTCTTTAACAGGGCACGACACATACTCATAATCTTCATCTTGCGATGAAGTGCTCTCCACTGTAAGGTTTGAGAAATGCCATGATGAGAGGGGGGCACAGAGAGAAAAAAAGAGAGCGAGAGAAAGAGAGAGAGAGAAAGGGAGAGAGAGAGAAAGCGCAAAATACAGTATTGAAAAAATAATCCTGCTTCCTTTGACACTTTTCTACACCTTTGGTGAGAGGTCTCCAAGGCAAACATAGAGGCCACAAACAGTAATTACATAGCAAAAAAGCCTACAGTCAGCTGGTGTGAAGGATACAGGAAAAATGACATTTTAGAGATACACTTACACTTTCCTTTGGTGCCGACGGGCATCTTCATCTGTACAATACATGAAAGCATAAATTACTCACAAAGAAACACAAAATATGGAGCAAGAAATAAGGACTTCAAAATGAAATGAACCAAGACTGCACGTAGACTGCAAAGTGGTGTTCTTACAGAAGACAATAACTCCCAACTCATGGACGAATCTACTACTTTCAACATGATTCGCCAACACCTCATTCATGCCTAATTTGTCATTTCATCTTCCATCACGGAACCATTCACTTGATTTAATGTGTCACCTCACATAGGCAAGCAGTACATCTGATCTCCCGGAGCAGCAAGCTGTTCTCTGTTTGCCTGTTAAGATGTGGCAGGTGTTTGGGGCTGAAACCACGTCAGCTACCGGATTCATTTCACAGACCGCCATGCACATAACACCCGTGAAAAAAAAGAAGTTCAGGCAGGCAGAAGCTCTTGCTATGGCCAGGCGAGGAAATGAGAATATTACCTGAGTCTCTCTAGAGGGTCCACAGTTTCCTGCAATGAAGAGAGAAAAAAGCACAAATCCAAAGCTAAATAAATGAATCTGCTGATGAGAAAACAACCAAAGAAATGTACATTGGTGCAGACTACAGAGACCACAAACCACTGGTTTGTCATTACAGTTGCCATGCACTACAGACATCAGAGAGAAACAAAGGTGCTTTGCTTTACTGAGTGTGAACGAATTCAGTAGATTAATTTCTATGACATACAACTGTATTCCATTAACACTAGTCACTACTCACAGAATATTACAAGGGTACTACTAGATTTGTTCAGTTATCAAAAGGAGTTAATTCTACAACAAATATTGAACACAGACACTGCCATTTACCAGAGTCTAACTGCAGAGTGCTACACAGACAGACAGTCTGGGATATCATCCAAATGTTTTAAATAACCTGATTAGTAATTAGTCTTATGCAACTGGAAACATGGGATCATGGAATCCATTTATGTAAATGTTTATGCAAACCCTACACACTATACACACGCAGTGCACAACGACAAATAGGCTTGTCATGTGCTATTCATCAATAAATAAAATGGCAAATTAGAAAAGCAGACAGCATTATCGGCCTCAAAATAAGCATGACATAAAACTAGGGTTTTTTGAAAAAGTTGGTACCAATAGACCAATGAAGGAAGTCTGAGCACATTTACAATGTGTTAGTGCTAGTTCCTGTGTGGCTGCTGTGTACCCGTAGCTTTCACAACTGGCTAGAACTCAAAGAGTCATTAATCGTTGATGTGATCAGGACAACAAGACAGATGCCCCTGAGCTAACCCATTATGAATGAGAGTCCTGCTCTCACTTCTCCCCCTCTCACCTGGCATTAGCTCGTAGTCCCCATGGTCTTTTGCCAGTGCCGTCGGTGGCTCGCCTGCCCGCTGTTTGCCCACTCCTGCAGTGTCGTAGATGGGCACGGTGTGTGGCACGGGCGAGCGGGCACCGGGCCGGCCTTTGGGCTTGACGATGCTGTACAGGTCAGTAACGGCCGGGGCTGCGGCCGTGCTCCCTTTGAGTCCTCCGAGCTCAGCATTGTCATAGTGGTGCGATGCAGAGGTGGGAGGCTGTTTAGACTTGTTGACAACAGCGTAGGTGTCATTCATCTTCCGTGGTGTGGGTTTGGGTGGTCTGACTTTGGGTTTCTGGTTGGTCTTACTAAAGCAGACCACAGAAAGATATTTAGGGAAGTAGGTTTATAATGGCATGATAATAAAAGAAACAGGCTTGAGTCAGACTCTATTTGTGTAAGTGATAAACTGCATTTAAATTTCAGAAAGGTCTCTCTGAAATAATAGTCACTGCAATGACTCATCCACAATCATAAATACTCATGGAAAAATAATAACATAAATACTTATTGGAAAATAATAACAAATGGGAACAGTATTTTTTCTTCCTACAACAACAGCATTATTTAATCATCTCAAATCCTCTGCAATAATCATACAATAATGACTTTCAAGAAACCGTTTTGGCTCAAACAGCTTAATGCACAGACACCGCATCCTATGCTTTGTAATGTCAGATGCAGAAGCTAATGAAGCTTCAAAAATTTCCACCCTTAAACCAGCTGTCACATGGAAACTCTCACTGAACGACCTTCCTTTACTTCTGTTTCTTCATGTACAAACTCTCAACCATGTAGGTTTCCATAATGTATTAGCTGCTCAATTTTGACTTTTTAACTGCACTGTGTAGGGCATAATTCATGTGTTCATGATTCACTAATTTTCCTTTAGAAGCTCCATTTCTTACACATATGTGGTATACATTCAGTTCACACACAGTTCATTTGAACTAACCCTCATGTTTTAGATGCTCATTATAAAATAGTAACTGATCCAATCCTACTCACTCACTCTATTAGTGAGCCTCTAAAACATGAGTGTCATTTTTATAATGCACAGGACATATTTTTTTTGGTTGCAAGACACATTATTGTAGGTTTGTTAAGCAAGCGTTGAAACAGAATTGCAAAGTTGCAATACTGATAAACAGCGGTTGTAAAAAAAAAAAAAAACAGGAAGTTCAGATTCTCCCTGAAGTGCTTTTGAAGCGTTTAGAATATAGCTTCCTGCATTTACTCTCTGTTTCTCTGTTGTTCTGTCTCCCCAGAAACCAGGCAATGCATCAGCTCAAAAGAACCCAACTGGCCTCCTGCTGTATGGTCCCCCCTCCTGTGAGACTGTAACCACTGACTGCCAGCAAAACCCTACAGTGAGTAATGAGAGTGACTATCGGTTGGTCGGACCTCACCTCTTGGTGCTCACTCCGCCACAGGATAACGATGATCTGAGCACAGGCTTCACCGAGTCCTCTGAGTCATTGCAGAGAGAGAGGCGATGCTAAGCAAGCAAAAAACACACACACAAACACACACACACAAATTAGTAAGAAAGGCCAGAGGATAGGCAGGCACTGTTTCAGCAACTCGCTCAGTAACTGGTCTGCACGCGATACTAGTGCACACATTGTTCTGTGCACATGATTATTTGCATAGAGGAAGCCAGCAAACTGGATATTTCCTGCTTTCATCTGGTGGTTATCAAGCGCACAGTGTCCTGCTGGCATTTAGAGGGAAGTTAGAATGGTGGTCTTATGCATGGCACCTAAATGCTTAAAACTATCAATTACTATTTATGGGACTTGACAGTGTATGGCAAGTCTGGCCGATTGGCAGCAGGCTTATGCTAAAATGAGTTTTCTGTTGAGTGTGGTCTATTTGATGTGGTGTACACAGTTTATGAATTCTGAAATTACATATTATCCTGCCCAACATTTCTGACATACACCTCAATTTGTCTGATCATATTTTAAAATATTCAAAAAGACATCCCTGACTGTAGATCACTGCAAGGTTTGTCAAATTTGTCTTTGTTAAAATAATTACCATAGTATGAAATCACAACAGTAACAACAACAATAACAATAATCATTCAGCATCCTCTGCTGATACAAGGAATGATAATGTAGTCTACCCATATTTATGCCAATATTTATGCAAATAGAAAGAACAAGGCTTGACATTGTTCTCTAGTAGAATTCACAAAGTCTGCCATCTAGAGTATTGTGAGTGTTATTGCAAGTCAATCTTATGTCAGTGGACCGTTGATTTATCTAATGATAGCAACCAGCAGAAATACATCATTAAGACAAATGGCAGATGCTTTAAGCATATAAGGTTTAATAGTGACAAACCTAATGTCTATTTCATACCTCACTAAGATTTTCATAGCTGTGTGTGATACCAGAAAGAGCCTTTTCAAACATCTCCACCACTGTTTTAAATACAAACTCGTATTGCTCCTGTAGAGACATAAGAAACAAGAGTAGCATTTTAAAATTATTTTCTGATCAAACAGGTGCTACCTGACAAATACACATTACTTGCATTATATAGCAGTACACAGAGTTACTGATATGAGAGATGATTGATAGATGTTGTAGTATTTAAAATGCATGACACAATACCTTTGTCTGTACGGCAGAGGGTCTTTGATCTCGAATATCCAAAATAATGTCCTTTATGCTGAAATCTTCTTTGATTTGCTTCAGGAAATAAAGTACATGGCGATTAACAATGTCATAACAGCTCTAGCACAAATCCATGTTCAAACAGTTTAACATTTTAACAAATCCTTCTAAATTGTTTACTATTTGAGCACGTTTTTTTTTTTTTTTTAAGTTCCATGCACCTTGGTATGGTAAAGATCATGAACGTAATCCACAGCACATAGCACTCCTGTCCTCCCACAGCCAGCACTATACACAAAACAGATTTATTAGAGATTAGTAGATAAATACACCACCTCTACCACTAACACCATTTAATTTGATTAATACTGAAAATTAATTTTGTGGTCAGAGATCAGAGTAACATTTTATCTCTGCCACTGCTTGACCACAATACTGATAGCACGGATGAATGTTGGCCTCATGACACACATGAAAACCAAAACTGGGCGACCATTTCTGAACTGCCTGGTGGCTGTGGCCTCCATCAGGTCCTGAATATTGAACATGTCTCACATCATTTAAATCGAATCATTAACATGCATGGAAGCACTCCGTTTGGAGATGATCGACACAGAATCACATGCACTGTTGAATTTTAATGGGCATATGGGCACCTTGCTGAGAGAACATGCTATTTTGCACAGGCAAGAAGAGGAAACGCCTGGGTGCCACAGGAGTACAGCATGAGACACCAGTGATGGCTACACAGGTTTGGGGGGTGGGGTGGGTGTGGGAGTGGGGGAGCCATTACTGTAAGAGGTTCATGGTGGTGGTCGGAGATGGAGTTAAGTGAGTAGCAAGTAACAGCAGGAGATGAAGGCAAAGTCTGGGAAGGAGGCAATGTGACATGGAAAGAGGTTTGTGCAGGTGGTGGTGGTGGTGTGTGTGTGTATGTGTGTGTGTGTGTGTGCTTGTGCGTGGTGAGAGTTAAGAGAGGGGGGAGAGTTAAGGGAGAGCAAAACACAGCAACAAGACTAAGGCGGCCAGTCTGGATTGACAGTTAGGTCAGAGGCAGAAAGACATGACATTTAATTTATAGCCAGACAGAGTGAGGAACCAAAACCTGCAGTGGACCAGCACAGGGGCTGTGTGTCTCCCCTGAAATTTTCTCGCCAGCTCCAGCATGCACAGAATACCGTCAGATGACTGCGGGATGCCATGATCAGGCCAGGTGGTATACTGGAAATGGTGGATGGTGTGTGAGTCCTGAGAAAAGAAAAAAACCACATCCATACATACAAACATACATTCATGGTACATTATTACAATATGTTTCGCATTCATAACAGTTTAAATGCTATTAGAAATATGACAATGACAATTATCAGTGGCAATGATTTTGATTTTTAGACACATTAAACACATTAAACCAACCCAATGATACTTTTACTTTCTTCATGACAAAACCATTTGAGACTACAGTCAATTCCCATGCTTCTGTTCATTAACGACAACCAGAACTGACTCCAATGGCATTGACACTTACTTGACTATATATTACATGTGACATGTGACACTCACTTGGCCATATTTTACCACAAACGTCCTTATAACAACTTCCTCATCTGGCTTTGATTCTTCCAACTGTCAAACAAGGAAAAACTGAATGAGAATGACTGTACTTCCTCCTGCTGAGGAACTTTCAGTTTTGCAACTGATGCTGACACCGGATGAACTCAAGTACTGTACATAAGGTGCTAAAACAGGCATTTTGTAACACACTGACATGACATGAAGGCATAGTTGAAGTTTTACCAAAAGCCATAATGACAGAGAGATCATTACAAAGAGTGCACATTCATAGACTCACATTTGTTACCGTGAAGGAACCAAAAACTGATGTCGCAGAGAGAGGGGCCCAGTAGTTTTCACATTTTTTCTTTAAAAGAAACATTAAATCAGACTGTGGAAAACAGATGTGCATATCAAAATACCAATTAAAGGGTCAATCAGTGGCACATTACAAAAGCAAAGTTACCTTTCCCAGTTCTACTTCTCTACAAGCCATGACAATGACCTGAAATAGCATAGCAAAAGACATGTGAAACTTGCACCACTCCTCGTAGATGATAAAATAAGACATATATCAGAAGAATTCAGATGATGAGAATATGAGACAATGAGTGTAATTATCACAATTCTAGACATGAAGGAGCACTCTTAATTGAAGAATGGCTATAGGAAGATGGGAAGGTAAGGAGAAACAACACTTATAACACTCCCTAGATCTGTGAAAATTAATGGTTTGATATCGCGCAAGATGTTCACAACATTGTCCATCAGAGACTGCTAACTGGAACACTTAGAGAGAGTTATTTGGTCTTGTGTTTATCAATAGACCTTTTCAAAAAAGTTTGTTTATTAACGTTGCAGCTATTCCCACAGAGTTTCTGTTTAACATTTCAAACTGACCCTTCTTGTTAGTTCATATGGCTGTTTGATGTGAACATAGATGGCTGATTAAAATTGAGCTTTGATATAAACATAGTGGAAGCAGTTTGGGAATGAAATAGAATGTTCATGCATTGTGTTTGTTTTTATTGTTGAGATGGTCTATTATATAAAAAATATGCCCTACCTTTACATCATACTCCCAGATCATCCTCCAAAAGTCCACTACAGTGTGTCCCAGGGGTCCTTGAGTAGCAATGTAGGTCTTGTATGGAGTAGCACCCTACACAAGGCAAAAAGAGCAGCAACACACTTCACATGTATCAGCAGGACAACTCATGTGTACTCTATGTCTGGATGTTAACCCCCCCCCCCCCCCCCATTTTTTAAGGTAACTGAAAAAGAATAAATCTACAGTTTACAGTACACATTTACAAAACGAAAACGTAATGTTAAACAAAAACATATTTTTAAACACACCATTCACAAACCTAAACCTACGCCTTGCTTTCAGTATGAATCCCTATGTGTTTGTAGTCTGTTGATTTGTGAGTGGGTTTTTGTGTAGGGCAACCAACCTTGATAAAGCTGGCATTGATGTAGTCAGACTCATTCTCGTTTGACACATAGAGAGGAACACGGGTCTGGTCATCTGCAGACAGATATACGGAAAGATAGTTGAAATAACACGTAAAAATACACACATCTGAAACTAAAATGCTAGCTATACACCTGAAAAAAGAGCGGACTTTTTATCTGCTCTATTTGGACTTTTTATCTTGTTGTTTTAACAGAGATGAAAATGACATATGGCTGTCACTGCGGATTAAATTGTTCTCTTACAGGGCAATATGTCCTTATAACGATTCTTCTTAATATTCTCCTGTAGGCGTCCTGCCTCTGCAGTGAGGCATAGCTCCTGCTTTCTTTTTATGGACTGTTGACGCACAATCTGTAAATAAGAAACACAAAACAGATTGAAGACACAGTTTCACACACAAACATAAATTCAAACACAGGCTTTGGATAATCTTTTTTTTCTGAATCTTGACATTTGAATTGGAATGATGGCTTTAAGGAACACTATGTGACTTTACTGCCACTATTTCAGGTATCCTTTTTATAATATTATTCATTTTGGGACCACCCCAAATACATTTGGATGGCATAAATTTATATGAAGGGTGAATAAACACAAGTGTTATTCCCATAGCAACCCAGGATGCACCATGCAGTGCTAGGTGGAGTGTAGGGAACCATCAAAAAAATCAAAGGAAAATGTTGTGAAGCTAGTTTAGGAAGCTAGTCCACTAGTTTACACCAAAAACTACAGTGTTGCTTTAATGACAGAAAAGTGTCATTTCTGAGAAACAACTCAACATTCATCCAGTAGAGGGCAGCCTTTTCACTGAGAGATTTGAACCGACACCACCAACACTTAACACACAGTTCAGTGTTCCACAATAAAATCCTTGCCATGCTCTATTCACGCCTGAAACAAACTCTCAAAGGATATCAGATGTCCTTACACCTTTACTTTGAATCTAAACTGAACACTGTAGTTTGCATAGGCCTAAAATCATGCCATAACCTCTGTCACCTGTCTGTTTTCTTGCTATGCTGCACCACACTACTCCATTTCCATGTCTAATGTATGGTTTTCAGCTTTTTTTTCTTTTAGAACCCTTCTAAGTTTATTTCTATGAAGATCTGGTTTGTTTTGGAATTAATTTCATGAATGTATTAGATTGTTCCATTTGGTTTAGCTTAAAATTCAAACATGCATACACACGACTGAAAAACATATGACAGATACACTGTCACTTCACAGATATTTGAGGACATTATTCAGTGAGGATTCAATGAACATTTGAGAAAGTTTTAAATTACATAAAAATGTGTACATTATGTTTATCTCAGCAAACTATATAGAAGTGCTGTAGCCTATACTGTTCATATTTACAAAACACTCAACTAGGTAATGCCATACCTTCTTAAAGATGTGCGATTAAATTATTTAGTAATAAAAATAACCTCTGTCTGGGTTCTCTTTGACAGTGATAGCTTCCTGTAGTAACTATAGAATGCTTCATCCATCAAAACATATTTTCTGACAGATAGGTTATTTATATTGAGTGCTATAAAAAGCAGAAGCTACAGTACATGGAAAATAACATTGCACATTGCACAGCCACATATGCTGATGTTGTCAGGTTGCAATGTTGGGGAGTAGGCCTAGATGTATTCAGGGTTCCATATTTAAACAAATCACCACATCTAAATAGTTACAATGTAAATGGGGATCAGAATGCAATTACACTGATATATTGAGGGTAGGGTCCTGATATGGAAAAAAATACTCAGATCGGGGTAAAAATTAGCCTGTCCATGGACGGTTCTTTTCCTAAGCTCAATGACTGCAACAACCCTACTATAGCATACTGTGGGCTCTCAGCTGGCTTGTGAAGGCATGTATGGAATAGCATGTCAGCTAGCTGCAGCTGTAAGGTATGAACAGACAGATTTTCTATAGCTATTATAAGTGCTATTGATAAAATGATCATAAGTTAAGGTCATTTACTGTTAGTTTTAATAACAACCTGCAAATATTTAACCTGAATGGTTCATGTTACCGAGCTTCGCTCATGTTGAGGCTGCATGTCAGTAATGTAGATGCCTAAGATGCTCACCAAAAGTATAACAAAAATTGCATTATTGCAAGACACATCTCTGCTATAATTTAAGTTGTTTATTAATATTTGTTTATTAATATTTGTTTAAACTGATGCAACAGAAACATAATCAACATCTGCAGCGGCCTACTGGTTTCCACTGGCACATTGCCAGCAGAAACAAAGTTTGCTTCACCAAGAGTGTATAGAGCTGGGGAATCAAAGTGCACATCTGCCACTGCGTGAAACATAAACAACTGGATCAGCGTGAAACACAAAAAAACTGTTCAGCGCGAAACCTTAAGACAGCACGCTACCTCTGACTACAATAAACAAGGAGTGGTGGCCTCACAATATGGTGCTTTTCAGCTCTAAAAGTTGAGTATGATGGCTATGTCCTAATTCAATGGGGATATCGGATCAGTATCGGCTATCGACCGGTATGCAAAGCCCATGTAACGGAATCGGTATCGGAACTAAAAAAGTCGGCTCGGTGTATCTTTAATTGGGGGGCTTACATTCAAATCATTTCAACCTTGAATGCATAGGTTTCTTAAGGCAAATTCAAATATTTTTCATAACCAAATCATGTCGTGTGCATGTCAGGTAGCCTAACTGCTTTCTCGTTTGCTCTTTCTGGTGGTAGCCTACATAATGTAGCTAGGAAGCCTAAAAAAAGCTCTCAGTAAAATCAATTGTTGACTGCTTAACCAGTCAACGGCCCTGGTGAGATGCGTCAACAAATGAGCATGTGAGCTGAACATCCTTTGCAGTGACAATACAGTGCTGGGTAGGCTAACTTAGAAATTAGAGCTACAATGTTTTACAATGATACTGTATGTGATCTTTAAGCGATATAAGGCAAAGGTAATGTAGACAAAATTCTGTCATTCTGTCAGTAATCTACTGGAATATGTTACACGGGTATGTATGCCGCAATATGCTGCAGAAAACTAAACTTCTCTGGACAGGTTGTATGCTGTAGTGGAGAGGCCTTAAAGATTGAATATACAACCCAGGTAATGTAATAAATAAATAATAAAAAACAAGAATCCTCGAAACATTCTTGAACATGTGTGTTTGATTAAGAGCTGGAGCCTAGGTAAGTCTACTAATTTTTTACCAGCAGATAAAATGTAGGCTACGACGGGAAAATCCATGCATGGTTTCTTCTACAAATATTATTTCCTGGTCGTGACATGCCAATGTCTAACCACAGATCTGAAACCGCTGCCCAGAATATTCAGAAGAAATATTCAGCACTTCTGTAAAACATATTAAATGTTGATCCAGATGACGTTTTGTTTACTACAAATGACATTTCAGCATGCCATTTTCTTTAAATACTGAACAGTGACATTGAAGCAGTGAAACAGATCCAAGATGCGTTGCTTTTACCACTTAAGCATGACATACTGACCCTGCATGTTACTGTTGGTGGGTCAGTGATATGCATGGATAAACGCTGGTTAAATAAGAATCTTGGCAACATCATTTTCAGTTGTTGGCTGCAATGAAGTTCAGAGAGAGTTTACTTCTGTAATTGCCGGGGCCACGAGACACTATGGTAGGGAGCTTTGTAAAGGTGAACCACGTCCACACAGCACGCTTAGCTTTTGCGCAAACGAAAATAAAAATGAGTTACCTAGAATTTTTCAGCATTTCAGCGATTTAGTTAGCATGGACTACGTTGTAAACAAACATGTCTCCATTAGAATACGTGTAGCTTAACGCTGCTTTTGAAATATTACAAATGCACAGCAGGTTAATGATAGAATCTGGAACAGAAGTTAGTGATGAAATGCAAGAAAAACAAACAAGCAAAACATTACAGCTGTTTAAAAACTTACATCATACTCAGATGTGATAAGGCTGTCCGCATTTGTCCGTGACTTTGCCTCATGTATAAATTTCAACAGCTGTCTTTCCATTTTTGATAAAAGTACTGTAGTACTTTTGATAAAAGTACTGTAGCCTACGCCGCAAAGCTCTAATAACTCTTACACCACGAGCGGCTAATAGCTGACTGAAAGACCAGTTTTATGAGAGCTACATTTGGAGATAAGGGCGACAGTCGACTGTAACGCGCGCATGATAGAACTGCACTCTAAACTCTACTGTTAGTCGAGGGCAGTTTGATAACCTCTTTACTGTTTCCGTCTACAGTCAGCAATGCTGGGAGCAGGAAGTTTTTTGTTTCCCTAATACACAGCCTACCTTTAGTGACTTCATACCTTGCTCAAACTGACTGGGTGGCATATTTTAGCTTAAGGGAATGAAAACCTAAATTAACACTTGTTAGAAAATACCTGTTGGAAAAGAACACTTAAGTTACTTTAAAGATACATATATACCCCCACAAAGATTCAATTCAAATTAGGCAATCAGGTAAAGCAATCACAAAATGAGTTTGTAATTACTGCTCCTTCCCAATAGGCATGTACAGAGAAAATGCAAAAATTGCCATGCAACAGGTGAAAGCCTGCTGTCATTCGGGGGTTGGAATTAGGATCATTTCGAGGGGCCTGGCACTGACAGGGGGCCCCAAAGAACATTTTAATATTATAATATTTGGGGGGCACAAAATTACATTCTGTCATAGGGCACAAAATTTGTAGCAGCGCCCCTGATCCCAACACTATTTGCTACTTTGGAAAGCCTTTTTAGTAAATCACAGCAGGCTTATTGGGTAGGTGTCCCTAATCGTTTCATCCCTGAAGAAGCAATCCTACCAAAGTGTGAGATAAGTGGTGGACTTGACATGCATGATGGCACGCTTGAGGATGCACACTCTGGATGCAGGCCTTGATGGCCTCTTTTGGCTTCTTATGCTCTTACAAACATTTTCAGCTCAGCTTGCATCATCCTATTTTTTGCATTTGTGTTTACTCTTTCCTATTAACCTGTCCAACCTTAGTCAGCCCATGATAATGACTGAATCATTACAAGACTGACTGATTTGGATTACGCTCGGTGGTTAGTAACAAAACAAACACAAGGAAATGTACAAAATACAAGATATGTAGGCAAAGGGTTACAATTGCTCCCTGATGCACCTGAGGTACATCTGTGGTGAGATGGTTGCATGCTGTCTTGCGCAGAGACCATAGATCTTAAAATGGTCAGACTCAGTGCTGTTATAAAGCAACGCTTTTGTTATTTCACATGATACTAAATTTACCATTGTAAATTTATCATTCTCAATGCTGTACTTACAATGTTCTTTTTCAAATTTACCACAACTAAAAAAGGTAGGCTACTCAACACATTAGGACAGTATTTAGTGTCATTAAATATCAGAATTATCAAAAGAGGATGAATAAAATCCAAAAGGTGAGGAATTAAACAAAATCTGAAACATTAAAGGGTTACCACAGAAGCATCTTAGTTTGAACAATGTTCAACAACTGGTTAGAGGGTACAGTATCTACATCAAACAACAAGTCATTCAATAGCACAAAAAACACTAGTTTCAGAACAGATATGCACTGATATGCACATATGCACATATGTCATTTAAATACTGTATTAAATATATTTGTGCTTAGACCCATCATAGAAGTGTTACATAGCAGTAGCCTATTTCTGCAGAGCTATTCTCCAAAGTTCCAGACATGCATTCATTGTGAAACTGAGTTTGAAAACCCTACTACTGTCTATCAGTTTTACTACTGGCTATGGAAGTTTCTTTTTTGTCAAGCCTATTTGTTTTGGTTCTATCTCCAAATTAATTTGAATAGTATACAGTGAGGGATGGATAGACACAAGTTATTCCCTCCAGCCATCCAGGCTATGCAGTGTGCACTTCTGGTCAAAAGGTAGGAAACCACCACAAAATAAAAGAAAAAGCTTTACTGTCATCAAACACCAATTTGCATGTTCTCGCACTGCCAATAAGGAAGTTATTGTGTGCCTTTCAGGTAGCTAGTCCACTATTGCAACACCAAAAACTACATTGCGTTGCTTTAAGCAGTGTTCTGAGTGACAACAGAAAGGAAGTGCTAGCTTACTAGTTTTATTTGTCTGAAAGAACAACACAGCAGTGCTTGAAGAGACTTCATGGTTTTGTAAAACAAACTGAATTGTAACCTTTGTCATTGCTGTGGAGGAATATTTATTTTTCAGTCAGTGGAATAATAATGAACTAACTTTAAATTTGAGCATAGAAGTTATCTAGAATATTACATATCTCTTTGTGCATTTACAGGGGCCTCAAAAGAGGACGCACTGTGTGTCTAATGTAATCTAATTGAAGGCATTGGAGGACTTTTAACTTGAAGAATGGAATCACAACATTCGTCCACTCACAATGGCAACAGTCTCTCTGAGAGAAGCTGCAGTGTAGCCTTCCTCTATCTCTGACCAGGATACACAGGATACATTCAGCTGAAAACTGCTACCTCTTTTCACTTCAACCTTTTAAGCAGCTCATGTGAGTACATTTTCCTTTATGACAGACAGGACCTATGATTCAAAATTTATTGTCAAATCTGTGTTCTGCTTGCATAAAACTTGATGGTCATGTCATCAAAACAATAGTATCCAATGATTCAGTCTCTTCATTCTGATCTATCTGTTAAAATTAGAAATTGTTGAGCATGATTCAGATACAGGCTAAGTTGATTAAATTAGTCTGTGAGCAACCATTCACTTAATGTGGGCAAGAATTCAAGAATCTGAAAGCCCTACTTTCAACTCGGAGAACAATGGCTGGATTTAATCAGCCTGCAGTGAGAAATATATTAGTTCCTTTGGTGAATTTTATGCTGTTATTTGTTCATGCATGCAAATCACTGTTATGTGTTTCCATTGATCATATTGTTGGCAACACAAATGTGCTGGCAGCATTTCATGGCTCTCTGAAGAAAGGCAGCTGGTGATGCTTCTAACAATCCACCAGTTGCCGGCAGAAAGGAGGTGCAACACATCTTTGACCGGGACAAGACTCCAATGAGATGTATGAGATCACATACACAGGAGACAATAGTGATACCCTGGAAGGTTCTACAGACTCACTGACAGACGCTGACTTAATGCAGGACTCTGGAGAGACCACATCAGTTGCACTCTGTGGAAATGTACAGGGACAGGATGAGGGGGCTTCACTGCTGCATGCTACTGAAGATTCCCTTTCACCCTCCCCCAGTGGAAATCATGAAGAGGAAGTGATGACAGACAGTTGGAGGGGACACAGGAAGCATGTGTTCATTCTGAGCGAAGCAGGCAAGCCCATTTACTCTCGCTATGGCAATGAGGAAGCACTTTCGACCACAATGGGGGTCATGATGGCACTGGTTTCCTTTGTCCAGAGTGGTGACGACACAATCCGCTCCATCCACTCAGGTAAAAGTAGAGTAGCCCACAATCCCATCCACCTCTTGTGTGTTTTGATTTGAGGCATACATACTTATCAGCCCATGGCCCATTACAATGTAACTGTTCTTCTGTTGCCATGGTTACTTCAGTAAAGTTGAAATTGAAGCCACCTTGAGGTCTTTGTCAGTAGGCCATCCTCTGTTGTGATACATTTTGTTTTGTTAAATGACTAATAATGACTAAATAATGAAAATAATTATACTTTATGTTTCTTTCTTCCTTGCGGTTCAGCAGACGACCACACAGTTGTTTTCATGCAGCAGGGCCCTTTGGTGCTTGTCCTCGTGTCAAATAACAAGCAGTCTGAACAACAGCTTCATTGTGAACTCCAGTACGTCCACTACCAAATAATCAGCATGCTCACCCAGGCGAGCATTAACCGTATCTTTGAACAGAAAAAGAACTATGACCTGCGGCGTTTGCTGACAGGGTCGGAGAGGATCCTGGATGGTCTACTTGACCTCATAGACACTGACCCCAGCTTCCTGCTCTCTGCTGTGCAGTGTCTGCCCCTGGTGCCCTCCCTAAGAGATTCCATCAGCCAGATCTTACAGAGAGCCATCACGCCAAACCTGGTCTTCTCCATCCTCCTTGTTAACAACCAGCTGCTCACCATTGTCCAAGAGAGGATGGTTCTCGAGGATGGAAGGCTTAAGCCGGCTGACCTGCTCCTGATGCTCAACTTTATAACTTCCTGCTCAGTATTCCGCAACGGTGAGATCTGGACACCAATCTGCCTACCCCTCTTTAACTCTGACTGCTACTTTTATGCTTATGTCGCCTATTTGAACCCGCCGGACTGCACAGTATGCCTACTCCTGGTTTCCACGGACAAGGATGCCTTCTATGCAGTGGCAGAGTGTAAGAGGAAGATTGAAGAGAATTTCAGGGCTCAGAACCTTCTAGATAAAATTTCAAGAGCTAAGTCGTATGATGTCAGCCATGTCGGTGTGTCTGATCTGAGGCACTTCATGTACGTCCCTTTTAACATTCCAGACAAGCATCACCAACTCCCACAATTCACCAGGTGCGTAAACAGATATTACACTGAAAATTTGCAAAAAGCAAGGTGAATGAAATACAATATAAATCATGTTCGTTTATTTTCTTTTCTTGTAGTGTTCCTCTGTGTGGGTCTTCCAGCAGTAAGAACATTTCAGTAATTCGACCCTCTTGGTGACCAAAGTGCCTTTTTTGGTATCACAGGGACAATAAAGATCTTACTCGGTCTGCAGTATCACATAATTTGTATACACAGAGAGTGCAGTCTGTGTGTTGATTGCCGATAAAATTGCCCTGTGGAGCCATCTATGCAAAAATGCGAGTAAATAAGTAGACAGTAGGACGACTAGACTGAGAGTGCTTTGTGAGTCATTGTGTATGAGGCTGTGGGGAATGGGAAACACATGATGCTGAGAGACGAGCCCAAGGTGAAAGCCTTAAGGCTCTTTTGTTCTGCCTGCATTAGCTGAGCCTAGCCATTTTGGCAGCTGTGAAGGAGACACTGCAGATTTCCATCTCACATGTTTCGTGTCAAACCCCTCACATGACAAAAATTGTGGATCTGTTTGTTTCAACAAATGCTGCTGTTATTTCCTGGAAACTTTACTATAAAGCATTCAGTGTGTGGTTTGTTCTTCTTTAGCTCATCAGTGGAGGAGCCATACAGGGGTTTGGAGAGGACAAGGCTGCTTGATCTGTACCGTGGTGTTCACTGCCGTATACACAGCCCCACAAAGCCACTGAAAATAATCTACCATGTTTCACAGAGAGAGGTGTTACTAGCGTGGGTAGGAGCTTTTGTTCTGTTTATTAAGTAACTGAGAGGAAACTGGTTTCTATTTGAGAAAGTCGCACAATAAAAATAGACAGCCCATAAAGCAAAGAAATGGTAAGCCAAACACAATGGAAAACCAATGAAAAGCCCCACTTCAAATAAAGCTTTTATTTTCAACAAATGTTTATTCTATAAGAAGTCAATGTATAGCTAAATTTTTTTATTCAAACCTATTTTCCTTTCCTCAGACTACCAACAAATTTGAGCTGTACGCCTGCTTTAGCCCTTTTGTGACTAAATCGTCTGCCATCACCTCTGTGACCAAGTTGTTGCGCTGGATTAAAAAGGCAGAGGATCGACTGTTCATCCGTAGCCCTCCGAAGTACTCTACCGTAGCCAGCCCAAGAATGAACTCCAGTGACGGCCGTGGCAGCTCAGACAGTCAAGAGACTCCAGATGGTGGCCTGTCTCTTCTTTAAACGCTTGGTCGACCACCAAACAGCCCTACTACAACATCAGACTATTAGCATAATAAAATTTCAACATGTTACAGCTCACAAATTGAGCATGGAGGTGGGGCAGGTTTGTGTGTGTGTGTGTGTGCCTTAAGAATCTTTTTAAGTAAATTAAGAAAGGTTAGAGTCTTACAAAAGTATTTAACCTATGGATAGGCTATAAGAACACCTGAAAAACTGCATGCTATCATTGTCAGGCATTCTTTTTTAATTTAAGCCATGCTTGCTTTGTATCACAAAAAAATTAAATTTTGAAAATAAATGAATGGACCTGTGTCTGCCTGTTTGTCAAGAGAATTTTGTTCATTTTCAGAGTTTTGAACTCAGGGGGGTACCATGTTATTTTTTTGCTTAAATACATAAATAAATAAATAAATACCTGTGGCTTTTGAACTCAGGCGACCATGCAGCCAGTGACACTAATACTGCCTGTCTTCAGTGTTTGAAGTCTTACCTCCATCTGCAGGACAGGTGCAATCACTACATTACCCTACCTTGCACAGATAGGTTTCAGTGTTCATGTTTACAGTGGAAACTTCTAGGCTATTGATGCTGTCAAGGAGGGCTATCTCCAAAAGTTTGGTATAGAAAGTGGTGGTTCGCGGAACATAATGCTTTCAGTACGAAGAGAACCCCTTAACAAACCACAGTTTGTCATTAGCTAATTTTTATCACATACTCCCTCACCCAGGCTTGACCCCCCACCGCTAACACCAATCGCTCGGTAGTCCTTCCCGAGCTCCGTATGTGAAGATGGCGCAGGCACTATCGGAAGAGGAGTTCCACCGAATGCAGGTAAACGACCGTGTTGACAGGCGTATCTTGCTGTTTTTCAAACAATTATTTAATGGTTTAGTATTTCGATTTATGTCACAACCTTAGGTTGTCTTGTGAGTTTAACATCTGATGGCAAACATGAGAAACATGAAACACAAAGGCCAAAACGCCTTGGAATCTAGTACAGGGTGCTGACTGAAGACAGAGGGAGGTGGCTTGACAAGTCTATGATGGTGGCAAGGTGCATAGCTAGCGGCGCTAATAGAGTTGCTATCGCTAACAAGTGACTTGAAGAAGCTAGCTTTAATATGATGGAAGTAAGATATATTTCGTATGGCACAGATTAACTCTCTCTGGTTCTTTACGTGTCGTAGAAAACAGTGCACTGTAACGTCAATACGTACTTGTATAACGATCCTGCTAGCAAGCCAGCAAATGTTTTGGTTGCTCTCCTCCCCGATTGAATTTAGGGTATGTAGGAAGACAGCTATGCTAACTACCTATGATTCGCACTGAAGCTAGCTCACTTGTATCATTTGCTTTGGCCATTAAGAGATAATGGCAGTAGTGTCACGCTGAGTTAGGTTTATTGTACATTTGTTTGAATGATGAACTACCTCTCCAGATTGTGCCAGGAGTCTCTGGAAAGGAGACGAATTGGGTTCGAAATTTAGCTGATGAGCTCGAGTTAGCCCTCTGGTCAGCTACCAGCTAGCCTAAAGTTAGCCAAGTAACATAGCAAGGAAATGTTAGCTGATGCCGCTCAGCTTTCTGTTTGTTGACATCTTTAATAATTTGAACCCAGCAGTGAAACCCAAGTCCAACACCTTGGGGGTTTTGATTGGTTGTCAGCGAGAATGGTACAATATATATAGTGCTGGAAGTTGGAGAACTGCTGAAGAGAAATTGTGTCTCAGTGTCTCTTTAACCTGCAACTTAGGCCTATCTCTCCTGGTCTCTTGTGACTTGATTTATAAGATATATATATATATATATATATATATATATATAATCTGGTAATTACCAGGACTAGTTCTGAAATTATGACCTTGCTTTCAGCCTAATCAGTCACCTCGATCAGTGCATAATTTGGAACAGGAAAAGTGGGATGCTCTGAAACCTTCACATGAGCAGTGTTTTAAAGGTTGCATGTTACATGTGTTTCAGGCTCAGCTTCTGGAGCTAAGAACACAGAACTACCAACTTTCTGATGACCTGCGGAAGAATTCAGCTGGTAAAGCACTACTGTGCCTCATTGTTGGTTTATTATCAGCTGCTCTCTGAGAGTACAGTTAATGGGCATGCCCTTTGTTTACTTATTTGATCTTGTAGGTATTGTTTCACTTGTGGAATGGTCTGCCTTACTTGCAACATCTGTCCTTGTCTTTTTCCATTTCTTCTCATCACGGTTATTGAATTTTATCTGTACATTTTATGAAAAGCATTTCAGTTTTGTACTCACTTCTTCAGGAATGTTTACCGTTCAGACAAAATGACTGTTTGGAGAGAAATGCCATAATCTTTTCCATTTGAAAGTAATAATCAGTTGTGTTGTGTTTGTATTAATTTGTTGTGCAAGTCAAAGCAGACATTAAGAACGAATGCAAGATTGTTCTCATGGTGTGACTTGTTCTCATGTTGTTTGTGATTTATTGCAAGGAAAATGTTTTCAGAAACTTTTCAGAAGTTTCTTTGGCATCAGTCTATACCGCTTGCAACTACTCTATCATTCTTCTATATTGCAGAGCTTAATAATGTCAGACAGAAGAACGTAACTTTGGAAAAGGACTACATCAAAGCACAGAAGGTAAGATGTTTTTTTGCAGCATTCATTTAATTAATGATTTAAATTGATAGTTGATTAAATCCTCTGAGTTTATCTGAAATAAATGTACAAGAAAGTAACCACTGTAGACACTAAGAGTGGATACTGACCCCACATATTGAAAAGCCTGCGTAGCATCTTATTGGCTGTGTCAGTGGGTAAGTAGGACATGAGATATTAAATTATGCTCATTGTAATCAGTTTTGTATGTCTTGTAGAGTAGGTCAATTGAGAATTAGTCAAATTTGGTAATGAACATTGATTAAGTCTCTGAAGAAGCTCTTTCAGACTTTGATTACTTGTCCTAGATTTTATTCTCACTATGTATTTTTTTGTTGTTGTTGTTGCACGTAAAGGCCCTGAACAAGAGCAAGAAGGCTCAGGTAAGACTTTTGGCTTAACTTGGTAAAAGATACTGATTTTATTTACATGCATGGTCTTTGGTCATGAGTTTATGTAACTCTGTAACTCTGTAAAGAATGTATGCCGAAATTGCAATCTTATTTCAGTCTTGCACAGTCTTGCACAGCCTTAGGTGATCCAGTGAAGCACTTTTAATGACATTTGATAACCTCCCAGGAATTACACGATTATTGTTGTTGTGGCTCTCACAAAAAAAGAAAAAAACTTTTGCATTTGTGCCTGTAGAAACACATGAGATAACATCAGTAGACCTCTGTCTTTGGGTGGACGGTTAACCACATTTTTCTATTTCCATTTTTCTAACGGTTTCTGTTTTGTTTTGAAGGGAGATGATAAGCAGTCTTTTGTTTTTTGTAGTAAGTGTGTAGATGTCAGTTGCCTTGGGCTCTGTGGAAAGTGCTCTTTCAGTAAGGAGATATCTACTGAATATCTTCAGTGGGAGATATTAGCCTGATGTTAGCCTAATCTTGCAATATTGAGTAGAAGTTGCCAGTAAGGCTACATCAGTGTTTTATTCCATGTTGCTGGTGTGCTTATAATAGTGGTTTTAAAAAAAGCTCTGTCATTGTGAGGGTTGGTTATATGTCTTGAGAAGACATCTCTGACTGTGAAGGTCATATCTGAGTCAGTTAGTATATGTGGTATGAGACAGACAGACAAACACTTTATTGATCCAAAAGGAATTTACAGGTGGTGTGTACGAACATCATCTTTCATGGTAAAACTTTACTGTGCTCTTTTTGGCTGCGATGGTCAATTAGGTGTCCTGTGAGTTCTTTCTCTCCATCTACATCCAGCGGTGATTGTCAGCTAGGCTATCTGCCATGGTTTTGAGGGAGCAGTGATTGTCAGTAATTTGTCGTTGTGAGGGCTCTGCATCTGTGCAGAGCAGTGATTGTCAGTAATCTGTGCTTGCCCCTGCGCTGCTTCTGGCTGTGTGCCTGCAGGAGGTGGAGGCTTTGCTCAGCGAGAATGAGATGCTTCAGGGGAAGCTGCATAGCCAGGAGGATGACTTCAGACTGCAGAACAGCACCCTCATGCAAGAGCTGTCCAAGGTGCTGGAACTTGACCCTCAAGTCAACCCACCCCCACTCCACACAACAAACCTTTCTCACTTTTCAACATAATGGAAACATCCCTGAATGGATTATAGATACACATCCTCCTTAACACACACACATACACACATACACATACACACACACAAACACATTCAATACATGTAATGGAATACAGCTTTTGATAGTGAAAGTGCATGTTGACACATTTTAGTGCAAGGGTTAAATGTATAATGGCAAGGCTAATGTTACTATTGTTTACTTTAGTTCACTAATACTTCCAAAATGTGCCACTGCATATATCTACGAGATATTTCGAAGTAGATTTGGTAATGTATTCTTATTAAATATACATTAGTTAGTTTTAATCTTAAGTCAGTAGTGTAGATTTCCATTGCTAATTCTTTAGTCCTATACCTGATTTCTTTTCTATGCACCACAGCCTGTAGGCTGTGTGAATTGAACCCCGCTGTGTTTGCTCTCCTCTTAGTTGTGCTCCCAGATCGAGCAGCTGGAACATGAGAATAAGTCCCTGCGGGAAGGGAAGGGCCTGCAGGCCACGGCCCCCAGCCCTACGTCCTCCTCTGGACCTGTGGACGGGGAGCTGCTGCGCCTTCAGGCTGAGAATTCAGCCCTGCTCAAGAAGATGACAGGTACTTGGCCACAGCCGTCACTCAATATAGCATGCAAACAGAGCTGAGTGGACAAAACAACAATGTTGAAAATGAAAAAGAATAATTAAGAAACAAATAAAAAAATCTATTGACATCAATTATATGTAATATAATTATATGTAATTATATGCAATATGTAGAGTCTTAAAGTATCTTTACTTTATCTGTAGGTAAATTTTGTGTTGACATATACAGTAGTATGTCTTTGGACAGCATTCTAAAGCAGTGTAAATAACTGGTAGTCTGTTGTACTGGTGGTAGTTGTACTTTGGGAGTGGATCATGTGATGCATTGTTGCAGCAAATGTACACGTTAGCAACAGGAGGTCTAAGACATGGATTACTGAACAGCTTGCAGTCCTATTGTTTTGACTTGGGCAAAACAAAATTCGATGATGTATGAAAACCCAATCCAAACTTACAAACTAGAACTGCTGTAAGGAATCAAGTAATAGCCACAAAATGGTCTCTCATAGGTCGGTCGGCAAATGACAGGTCACAGTCTATGCGTGTGTGTATATGTGTGTCTATGTATATTGTCACGTGGTTCCAGTTTTGCAGGCAAGGCTGAAGTCCTTAAAGACTGTTAGTCTTTAAAAACAGCAAATACCAAATCAGTCACATAATTGAAAACAATTGAGACCCATGGCACTATAACAGTTTAATAAACTTATTTACTAAGAAAGTGTTAGGATAAACAGGCATTAACTGTTTCTCCATTAAACATTTAAGCCATGCAGTCCTTGATCTCTACAGAGTGTCCAGTCCTACTGTCATCGTGATAAATGGTCTGCAGCCACAGAGGAAGACTATCTCTTTTCCCCTTTAGCGATAGCGGCAGTGTCCACTCTTAACATATGGATTGGTTCTGCTCTTTAGTCTACCAGTGGTGTTTGGCTGTAAAGAATCACCGGTCGTTTCACTGGGTGATTTTATAATAATGCCTTAATGATTTTAGATGCACTGTGGTCTGGAGTGTTTCTGTTGCATTGCCAGCCATTGAAACTCTCAGTAGTGTCAGCATTCTTCACTTGAAGCAGACTACATATCAAGGCTTTAAACTCTACGCTGCCGGAGCCAGATAACGGTTAAAACATGAACTTTGATTTTGCTGCAGCACAGCAGGAAACGCAGATAGATGACTTTTTTTTTACAGTCTCCAACAGGAACCACCCCTGTCAGCATTTGAATGCTGTAGCTTTGCTCTGCTGATTAAGGCTGTCAGTGAGTTTGAGGAGGTTCACACTTTCAAAGTGTGTATCAATGTATGGTCCTTCTTCCCCTATTCCCCTGGTTGTGTTGGTGTGCAACCATTACACTGTTTTTTCATACTTAGGCTTGTTCTCAACCATGCATGTGTTTGTGTTTTTATTGTGTTTTTGTTTGTTGTGTTTCCACTCAGCCCTTCAAGAGCGGCAGGAGAGGCAGCTGAAGAGTCCGCGGGGAGCCGAGGTCACAGACGGCAGTGGGGCAGTGATAGATGGGGCTGTTGACAGTAATGGGGTGCAGTCGCACCCTGATGCCAGCGGGAGTATTGGCACAGAGGATGGCGAGGCTGGCCACAGCGATAGGCTGCTCCAGGTAAGTAAGACTGAAAGAGTCAATGTGGATGCTGTTTATTAGTAAATGCTAAAAAAGGTCCTCTGTGGTTGATCTGAGATCTTATATTGCATATATATATATGAATTATATTGCATCTCTGGAAGTTTGAATTTTTTAAAAAGTTTAACCCTCTTGTTGGCAATTCACTATGCACAAATTATCTGAAAAAAATATCTCGGGGTAGATTGACCCTCTGTATGCTCAAAACTGCACTCTCAGAACAGAACAGTCAGCTACTAGTCAACGTCTAAACGTCTAGCATCTAAATTGATGAGAGCCATGAGATGTTTTAAACCGTCTAGCCAGTATTTCATTGCTTGACTAGCCTGTAGCTGCACTTTACTGCATCCTACTAACCCCCTACTTTCCTTTACTCCCGGGCCCCTGTCCACCCTCCCTCCTTTGCTCCCTACTTCCCCTTCCTCTTGTCTTGAGTGCAGGCAGAGGTGAAGTGTGCCACCCTGGAACAGCGGGTGAATGAGCTGAGTGGTGAGTTTCCTTCTTTTTTTTTTTTTTTCCTTTTTTTTTCTTCTCACCCACACTGCCTCATCTTCAGTGCATCTTGTGTAAAGCTGAACAGGAAAGCATACCCCGTGAACCCTACAATTTTGGTTGGAGCTCTCTCTCTCTCTCTCTCTCTCTCTCTCGCCTTGTTGACCTCACAAAGCACAGCAATTCCACTGCTCCAAGCACTTTGTCGTGACTGCAGTGCCTATTTTCAAACACACAAAACTGTTTCACTGCACACACAGGATTACAGGAGTCTGTATTTAATGGTCATCACTGTTTTATGTAGACAAAGACAGTGCACCATTTGACTGGGTCCTAATGTTCTAACTGGATGACCATGATGAGACATCTACTGATGATTCAAATTTTCATGCAACATCGACTGGCAGCATTGTTCAAAAAATTCAAATTATTGTGTGTGTGTGTGTGTGTGTGTGTGTGTGTGTGTGTGTGTATTTTCACCAGAGTTTGAACTGAAGCTCCAAACTGAGAAGGAAGAGAAACGGCTGCTAAAAGAGCAGCTCCAGTCTATAGAGGTGAGAGACACATGGACCTTATGAAACCTCTCCAGAACATCACTCTTTAAAAGCCTACTTATATAGAAACCTTACCTCATCCTCTTGCACACAGTAAAATGCAGAACTGGGATACTTTTTTAAATTTTTTTTTAACTGAACTTTCTTGTTTGTTTCACTGTGTGTGTGTGTGTGTGTATTTGTTTGTCCTGTCAGTCCTCCAAGCAGGCAGATGTGAGCAAACTTAATGAGGAACTGGCAAAGGTAACCTTAGGCTCTCTCTTTTGTTTGTTGATACCTGTTGTTGTCGCTATGGATTTGTGAAATGCATCTGTTTGTCATCTGTGTTTCAGCTCACTGATAAATTGAAGAAAAAGCAGGAGAGGTGAGTTATGATGGCAGTGCCGTCAGCAAGCTGGAATGCACCTGCTACGTCTGTTGTTACATTGGTGTTTTTTACGACTTTAAGTCCTGACTTACATTAGTTACAGTTTGGCTAATGTGATTCTGCGTCTGTATGCAAGGCACACCTGGCGGTGATTCTGGGAACACTCGTCATGAAAAAAAAATGCTTCCGTGTGACAGCCTGTCAGTTCTGCACTGAGCACAAATTTGTTTCCTTTGCTCCTTTGGACCGATCACCTGTTAATGGAGCATATTTACCCTCCAGACAACAACTAGCTGTGGCTAAGTTTCTTTTTTTTTTTGTTTTGGTTTGTTTGTTTGTTTGTTATTCTAAACCTCTTAACAAATAGGACTGCAGCCTCCAGGAAGGGAAGAGAAAGATAAATAAAAAGAGAGAGAAAGAGAGCATGTGACAGCACAGTTTTTTTCACCACATCCTTTTGATATGTGGTCAGTCTGTGATGGATCACTTGAGGTCTGTCACGTGTGCTGCTCGCTCGCTCCCTCCCCTACCTTCTAAATGCTGTTCCATTTTTAGGGGCAGGGTTGTGATGTGGAACCCCTTTCTCTTCCCTCTCTCTTCTGTGCTGTGGGACTGTGAAGGGTGAAGGGGTGTAGGATGGAGAGGATAAAGGGTAGGGAGTAGGGAGGGATGGGAGAGGAGAGTGGGGGTCCCTTGCGGAACCGGGGCAGTGGTCCTTGTGTGCCGTCAGCAGGCGAGAGTAATGAGTCTGAACCTGAGCTTGTTGTGTTGGCACTGTGGCAGGGCAGTGTCATCTGCTGCGTCTGCAAAGAACACAGCCCAGCATCCACTGCTTGCCACTCACACTCTCTCTCTCACACACACACACACACACACACACTTCCGTATCACACCCAAGTGCATTCACACTCGTGCTCAACACCCACACACACTGTCACATGCAAGTTCACAGTCACAAACTTGTTCTTTCATGCAAATTGGTACATCTTTCACAAATACATATAGATGATTAGATGGATATAACAACACACACACACACACACACACACACACACACACACACACACACACCACACAGTGTTGGAAGTGGTTTGTCGGCTGTGAAGACCAGAGCTAAGAACACCTCACTTCACATTTTTTAAAAATGTAATGCTTTATGATATGATCATGGGCAACATTTCATGAAAGATGTGCCTTCTGACAGTAATCATTTAATGGTCTTAAAACATTAATTGTAGCATTAAATGTTATTCAGTTATTCTTCATATTGGATATAATGATTCATTCATATTAAAAAATGTGTTATATTCGAGACAACCATAGAAGCTGTTATTCGCTGACCTGATTCTGTTACCCTTCACAGTTTTCTGCGGCTCCAGACCGAAAAGGAAGTTCTGTACAATGACAGCAGGTAAAACTGTAGAAAACAGAAAAGAAAAAGACAAACACAGGCATACACCAGACTTGTTATCTGTTTTTTCATTCCGTCATTTTCTTTTCGTTGAAGAGCCAATGTTCAACCATAAATATATTCATCAGTCAGATCAGCGTAAAAATTTGCTCCTGAATTGGTGGCTCCAGAGACCCCCGCCCAAGTCACCCCCTTTGGCATCCCACACAACTTTCAACAATGGGGGCAGTGGTAGCGTAGCGGTTAAGGAACCTGGCTAGCGTGCAAGTAGCGTCCAAGTAGTTGTGGGTTCGAATTCCCGCTGCCACTGTTGTGCCCCTGAGCAAGGCACTTAAGTTGCTCTAGGCGAGACTGGCCCTGAACAATTGATAGTTGACAAAATGTAAGTTGCTTTGGATAACAGCGTCTGCTGAATGCATAAATGTAAATGTAAATAATTATGTCAGAAGTATCTGGCATGTTGACATTGTTCATTTTTATCCCATCAGGAGTGGTTTGAGTCTATCTACATCCGTATGAATTTTCACTTGATTTCAAACACACAGTTGAGTCAGTATGAGTGCTTTAGCTATGGCTGACACTGAGAAGTAAAACGTCATTGGGCAGATAAGTGGGTCTGTCTAGTAGGGGAGTCATGATAAGTGTGTTTAAATGTGGTCTTTGGAAGGGAGTCGATAGGGCGCTGTCGTAGGCTGCCACTTGTGGCGTGTGAGGGATGACGTATTTGTGTTGTCGCATCAGGACGAAGATTGACGAAATCCAGCAGAGGAAGGAGGAGGAGCTCAAGTCCATGAATATTCGCATTCAGAAACTGCAGGCGGACCTTGCGTCAGCCAGTCAGGTGAGAGACAGACACACAAACTCTCACACGTACGCCAACACTCTCAAAATACGCACACGCACACACAAGAACACACATATGCATATATAGATATCTCCGACCTCCTTTCTCTCACACGTACGTGCGGACGCACACACACACACACACACACAGACTCATGCTTATTAAAACTTTGTAGTAAAATCGACAGCATAGAACGTCCCCTCCTCCCCACCCTCCCATCCCTGCGATGTAGATATCTGTTCCTCCCCAAGTCAATAGCAGGTAAGCAGAGTGTAATAATACACACGCCACAGGTCTCCTGGGGAAATGGTAAAGACTGCAGTCAGGGTTTCAATTTGTGCTCCCTCCTCACAACCACTATTTCTGGATGATTTATGGTGGGCTGCCCACTGCAGAATCAGTCACTGTCACACCAGTGGCTGGAGAGAGGGCGGAAGGGGCTGAGGCCGACATTGTCTCTGTGTGTGTGTGTGTGTGTGTGTGTGTGTGTGTGTGTGTGTGTGTGTGTGCGTGCGTGCGTGCGAGTAAGGTACAGGTATTAAGGTAGCATTGTGTGTGTGTGTGTGTGTGTTGTAGATGGTTGAGGGTGGAGGGTTGCAGGTGGGAAAGTAAGGCCTTATGTACTGTGTATGGATGGGCACGGGTGTGAGGAAGAAAGGCAATTGTATAGGTGTGTGTGTGCGTGTTTGTATGTCTGTATGTGTGTAGTAGTTTGAGGGGGTGGAGGGGAATTGGTGCATGATTGCAAGGGTGTGTGTGTGTGTGTGTGCAATGATTAGGTGGTGGAGAGTATGCAGGTGATTGCAGGTGGTAAGGTAAAGATTGCATGTCTCTCTGTGGGAGGAATGTGAATGTGATTTTGTGTGTGTGTTTGTGTGTGTGTTTGTGTGTTTTGTAGAGTATAGCTGAGCTGAAGGAGCAGCTCCAAAGCAAAGAGAAGGAGCATGAGGCAGCTCTGCACACACTGAAGGATCAGGTAAAGTTCGTCGCTCACTAAGTTCAGTCCTCTCCTGCTGCCCATCTTTTTTCCCTCTGTCATTAAATTCCACTCTGTCTCTTTCTTTCTTTCTTTCTTTCTTTCTTTCTTTCTTTCTTTCTTTTTTTTCTTTCTTTCTTTCTTTCTTTCTTTCTTTCTTTCTTTCTTTCTTTCTCATTCTCTCCACACTCTCTCTCTCTCATTTTGTTCTGAAAGCCTTGTAACTTGTTCACAGTCATTAGGAGGCTTGCCAAAACCCTTGCTCAAATGGAACACTTAACTGAACTTGTCTCCTCAGACCCGTCTTCAGTTATGCACCACCACACACACACACACACACACACACACACACACACACACACACACACACACACACACACACAGTGCGGAGTCCACAGTTAGCAATTAGTGTCTGTGCCGTAGCACAGGTGTTCATTATCATACCCACTGAGCGAGCTGTGTTAATCTCTGCCTGTGTGTAAGGGGGCAACTAACACAAATCTCTGCCTCTGACAGATCGCCAGCCACCTGTGACTGTAAATCACGGTTTCCTTAATAAATTATGCTTAGAACTTTTTTTTCCCTTTTTTTCTCCATGTGTAATTGGTGAGTTCACATCTGAAATTATGCATTTGTGTAACACTACATGCATAAAGTCAATTGTGAAAAAAAATGCACTATCATGTTGGAAGGCCTGCAGTTGTAGATCATCTTTATACTGTGTTAGGGATGCTGACTGAAATGTTCTTTGAGTGTGTTGTTGGCTTGAGTTTCTTTTTTTTTCCTGGGGATGTGGCGGGGGATGCTGGCACCAGTCGAGTCAAAATCCCCGAGCAAGGCACTTTTTGCACTCCAGTGAACTGTCCACAACATTTTTAAGACATTGTTTCCCGCGGCCAAAATGTCTATTCTGTTTTTTTTCCCCCGCTTTCCCCCCGCACCAACAACACAATGGCTTTTCCCAAACTCGAGTTGAGAAACTTTTAAATTACTTTTGAGTCTGCACCAGTTAATTGACCGTTCATGAAAGTGCAAGTATGAGATCGGCTAAATAATTAAGGATTAGCGTGAGTGAAGAGCTTGCATGTGTGTGAGCGTGTATGGGTGGGTGACTGGTGGGTTGGATGGGAGTGTGTGTGTGTGTGTGTGTGTGTGTGGTGGGGGAAGGGGAGGCTGGTAGGTGCACTGTCTGGAGCAGCTCTTGTGGGAGGAGGGCTGTTGTGAGGGTAATAAGTGCTTCTGGATCACTACCATCCTCATGCCTGAATTCCTCCAAATGTCATCCTGTCCCTCACAGGAGTCACTGACATTAATTAAGCAAAGGGTGGACTAAACAGAGTGATAAAGAAGAAAAGTCAGCTGTGTGTGTGGGTGTGTGTGTTTCTCTCTTCTTCTTTAAATGAAAGTGCACTGATGTATTACTAGGGGGTTTAAGGATATGCTTGCAAGTGTTCTAATTTCCTGGCACTAGCTAATTCTGTTGTACTTATCTCTTTTCCCTATTCCTCTCTCAATGGTTCTGTCTTTCTGTTTCTCCTCCATTCCTATGGACCTCCCATCATGCATCACTCTCACATCCTGCCCCTTGTGAACCCCCACGGCCCATTCTTCTTCCCTTTCCCGGAGCTCTCCAAATTTTTTTTTCCTTTTTCTTTTTGGTGACCTGCAATTATTTGCCCCTGTAATGGTCTCGTTTTCTTCCCTTCTCTCCTTTTTGTCTCAATCCTCATTCACTCTTCTGGACACTTTTCCATTTCACCCCCTCCCCCCATCTTCTATCCCATATTTCTTTCATCCTCCTTCCCTCTTATCTTGTGTTGTCTTTTTTTTCTTTTCTTCCCCTTTAATCCATCTTGTTTCCTCTCAACCTCTCTCCCCGTCGCCCACCGGAATTTATATTCTCTCCTCCATTCCATCACACGTTCCATTTTTGTTTGCCTTCATCCTCTTTTCTTCATTCCTCTTCATTCCTCGCCGCTTACACCCCCACCCCTCCACCTGCCTCATCGGCCCGCGCTGCGACAACATCACCCATGGCCGCAGGTAGCGTGTCAGAGCGCAGTCAGTCAGGAGCAGGTGGAGGGCATGCTGAGTGAGAACGACGCCCTCAGGACTAACCTAGCCGCCCTAGAACAGGTACTTGCACACCTCTGCCTATCCGGTCAGCTAGTCCATACCTTGACCTCACCTGGGCACCTTACCTCCACCATGCCCGATCACCAGCTGTAGATGGTTTGTTTTGCCACCCACCAGCATCATCCACTCGTCACCCTGTGATTGCCTCCGTCCTGCATCACAGCTCTGCCATTATTCACCTGTTTGCTCTCCATTTCTTTGTTTGCCGACTCACACGGCAGTAAAGCTGACGTCCACTGGCATGAAGCAGTTATCACATCCCGCCAGACTTCGGTTGTCTTCCACCCATTCCCTCACTCATTCCCAATGGTGTCATAGAGCTTATGGCTTTGTTTTAGCCGTGCGTTATCGGTGGCTTGGTTTCATGGGAAGGTAATGTTAGCATTCACGTTGCACCATCATGCTTAGTGGCCTTGGGGTGGTAAAAGAGGAGGAAACTCACCTGCAGTCATTTCTTGCGCTCACTCTGCTAGCACTGTTGCATGCCTCATCCATCACATTGGTGTGTAGAGTCAGTCAGAGATGGGAAAAAAATCAGTGTTCAGAAATCTGAAAGTCCTGCTGTGATTCTGAATCTTGATGTAACAAACCTAAACAGTGTCAGTCAGTAGCTTTCTCCTGAGGGGAGATGGGGGGCATTTTACTCTCAGAATCTGGACTTTTCCATCTCTGATTTAGGCTAGACATCCCAGCTAATCTAATCCCAGCCAGTCTAATGCAGGTGTGTGTTTGTGTGTGTTTGTGTGTGTTTGTGTGTGTTTGTGTGTGTTTGTGTGTGTTCGTGTGTTCGTGTGTGTGTGTGTGTGTGTGTGTGCTCAGATCCAGACAGTGAAGACTCAGGAGATGAACTTGCTGCGGGACCAGAACATGGCTCTGAACGCGGAACTCCAGCAGAGACGGACTGAACAGGAGAGTTTCATGGCCCAGAAGGACGACCTTAACTCCCAGTTACAGGTCAGTACACACATTCATTCTTACATAGTATCCAGAGCACCAGCATCCACAACGTGTCCTGTTAACCTCCCTGAAACTGGTTGGCTCTTACCCTAGAAACACTTTCCAGTTCTTGATGTTGCAGTATTAATGCTATGTAACATTGTTGCCAGTTACATGAGTGAATTCACTAACACCATGTATTGTTATTAGTATTACACCATTATTGCAAAAACACCACTCACATCGCACCACTGGTGCATTATGTTGTAAAGTACTAAAACTAAAAGTACTGGTGAAATATGTTGTCTCTTAATGGTCAATATTTCAATAAAGTAAGCTACACACGCACAGTCATAGCCCCTGATGTAGTTTAGTCTTGGTTTATAGCTCCAGGACTGAGCGCTGAGACTGAGACTTGAAGCTAAAACCACAACATGCAAACTGTGTGTAAATTATAGTTAGTGTTATGTTCTTGGGTTGAGTTGCCTCATTTAATGTGACCTCCTATGTCTGCTGTGCTATTTTCATGAGGAACCAGCTGCATTGCAAGAACGGAAGCCCAACACTCATCAGACCCAGCCAGTAAATGATTATCAAGCATTCAAAAATAAAACATAACCTGCAGTTAGATTGCCAGTTCATTCAGAAATAAAACATAACCTGCAGCTAGGTTGCCAGTTTCTTGAAACGTTGGTGCTAAAGGCATGACATGCAAACATAAACAAATGGTCCTAATTGACATATTCACAGATGAAGAGGAGTCTGTGTGTGGCTCAGGCGTGCGGTGTGGAAGACACTAAGCAGACACCCAGCTAAACTCCTGAAGTTTTCAGAAAACTGCATACTTTAAATACATTCAATTCTGCTTGGGCTTGGATCGTTAATTTACTTTTGGCTTTCCACAGCAGGTGTTGCATTGGAACAGAGGGAAAGAAAACAGCCCCAGCACAGCGATTAATCTCTGCAGTCGCTGCAGTTTCTTGCCAGGATTTAGCAGCAATACATGTTGTGCTTAAATCATTAACTCCCAATTTTGTGTGACCGCCAGGATGTGTTTATATTTTCCGTAATAACATTTTTTTTTTGTGAAGGTTATTTGTGATTTGCCATAAATGAAACAATTGCACAATGATCTACAAAAGGGAAAGGAAAGGGAGAAAAGTTTTTTATTTATTAATTTAAAAAAAAATTCAAATTTTTAAGTTTTACTTTTTCTGTGTGTTTATCTGGTGCAGTTTTCTGTGCAGTTTAATAAGATCTGCTGTCAGACAGCTTGCCTTACCAGCTGCCCTGCTGTTGGGGCAGGTAGCACTAACAAGAACACGAGAGGCGTCAGAAACCAACCAGCTGTTGTCGCTTCAGAATGTTGCTTACAGATTATGAATATTGTATGAAAGGTTGCAGGGCATCTTGCCACATATGCTCAGTGGAAAATCTCACTGACTCAGCAATCGTTCAAGCAAGTTTCAATTTTTACCACCGGAAGGTATCAGACTAAAGTCAGGGGCGAGAGAAATTAAGTTATTGGTTTGAAAAAACAAAACCTGATTTTCTAATATGCATGTTTAACGTAAGCAGTGAGAATTTAATTAACCGGCATTGTCACGTAATCCTCTCTAATTAGGATGTAAATTGGGGGGGGCAGAAGACATTTATTTTTGGTCAGGGCTGAATTGTGTTTGTGTGTTTGGCACAGAAGTTCTCTGTCTCTCCTACTTGGTAGTTTTGCATCACTGTTTCCATGCAGTCTTTGTTGCTCTGACCTGACTGGTGTCATCTGTCTGCTTAGGAGGCAAACCGGGCCAACGGTCGACTACTGGAGCAGCTGAATGAACTGGGCCAAGAGAAGGAGAGGCTGCAGCAGGACCTGGAGGAAGCCAAAAAGGTATTAGACTAAAAAATACACACACACACACACTCGTGCTCCTCAAACTAAAAGAAGACTTTGTGTTTTTTTCCCCCATGATGTAAAAAATGTGAAATAGTTTTAGGAGTTTTAGAAGAGTGCTTGGTTTTACTTGGTGCTGTCCTACAATCAGTAATGGAAGAAGTAGTAGAACTCAGTACTTACATAAAAGCACAGATAACCAGCAAAATATGTACTTAGTAGAAGTAGAACCACAACATCAACAATCCTACATAAGTAAAAGTAATAAGTACTTGCTTTTAGATGTACTTAAAGTACTAAGAGTAAAGGTACTGGTGCAATATGTTGTCTCTTAATGGTCAATATTTAATAAAAAAATATGTAGAATAATTAGCTCCCATATGAGTGGACTACAACCAACACTACGGGAGGCCCATGTCAGGACCGACTCTCCATCATAGAGGTCCTTCCTGACGCCCATGCTAGGCCCGACTCCCCTTCCTGAGGCTTTGTGATTGACCCCCCCTCACATTGGCGCTGTCATATGGACCCTTACTGTTACCCTCATGACCCATCTCACTCCTTTGAGTTTGTCACTATGCCTGGCCGCTGCTACATTGTCCAGCCATAATTCCTGATAACCACCTATAGACTGACTACCATGTAATGTAAAAGTGGGATAATACTCAATTATGAACTATTATGAACCTTAGCTAAAACCATTGGCAACTTATAGTCTGTCATGGTTACTACTTATTGTAATTTTTCTCCATGACCCCTGGCAGTTGGGTTAGCCCCTTGAGTCGTGGATCTGCCCAAGGTTTCTTCCCAGATTAACTGAACATAAGGGAGTTTTTCCTTGCCCCTGTTGCTCTTGGTGCTCCTTCTGTGAAGCGCCACGAGACAATACTATTGTAAAAGGCGCTGTATAAATAAAACTGAATTGAATTGAATTGACATATGAAATTGTACAAAAGAAATGGAAATGCTGATAACTAAAAGTGCTTCCTGTAGGACAGAAACAAAACGTCCACCAATTCTTCAGATAATTTAATCATAGGCTGACCTGAAGAAAAAAAATGGCAGGGTAAAAATATTTGACCACCTACATAGCGTACGTTTTCAGTCTCAAAATGGACAACATTTTTTTATCTAGTAAGACCCTAACTATCCTATCATGGCTTGTTATACTATGGACTGCTCCATTGCATCCAAATGCTCCGTTTCCATCCTCGTAATTATTGACAGTAGTGTTGAGATTTGGTAAAAAAACAAAACAATTGGACTACTAATTCATATGAAAAGGCCAATAGTCACACAGGATAAACACATCAGGTAGACTAGGGTGCATTGTCCATAAAAAGCTGCTAATTGGCCTAGCAGATAGCAATCTGTATGCTTAATTAGCAAGCGTGACAGCTAACAATGATGATGCTAAGTCCAGAAATAAGCCACTCTGGTCCAGACTCTGGTTACACCCCACCCGTTGAGATGAATGGGAACCTCAGTGTTGTAATCTGTGACGCAGCTTCGCACAAACAATGTGTCTGATTGGTTTAAACTTTCGAGACAGCCATGAAGCCTAGGCTACTTCCGAAAAAAGTGACAGCTTAATAAAATGTAACAAAATACATTTTAAAAATGTAGTGGAGTAAAAGTATGGTACCCATAATAATTTCTTCTCAAGCAAAGCACAGATTTGTGAAAAATGTACTTAAGTACAGTAATGAAGTATTTGTACTTAGTTACATTCCACCACTGCCTACAATAGCACAAGCACACACAGCACACACACACACACACACACACACACACACACACACACACACACACACACACACACACACACACACACACACACACACAGACACACACACACAACCCTGAGGTCAGTACTTTTCATTTTTTATGACTGCGTCATACTTTCCTCTCATTTTTGCACAGTAAGACAGGCGTGCACACACACACACACACACACACACACACACACACACACACACACACAGACAGTTGTATTTGTACTTCAGAGCTTAATTTTTAGTAGGCTTTAGGAAGTCAAATCCATCCACACAGTTGCTCCTATTGAGTGCACAGCTGGTGGCCTGTGAGCCACTATCTCCTGGTGTGTCTGATGGATTTGATGATCTCTTGACCATAATTACCTCTGTATTAGCTTCCAGGTCTTTGTGGAATTCATCTGAAATGAGGCACGTTTCCACCAGATTAAGCCACCACCTCACTCCCTCCCTACCACCACCACCACGCACCCAACTCATTTCCACTCAAATCAGACCAAAACCGTTCTGACCGGCCTCATTTGATGAAAATATAATTTATATGCAGATGAACCCGCCAGTTGGAAAATCAGTGTGAAAAAGAAAGTAGCCAGTCATCTAATTTAGCTTCTATTTCAGGTTTCGGTAAAAGCCAGGACCTTTCACCTCAGTGTGTTCTTGTGCTATTTGCAGACAAATTCCTGCAGTGCTTGAGGGCTCGCTCTCTTTCTCCCTCTAAAGAGGTGTAATGTCCCATAGTGACCCTGGCAGCAAATGCAAGTTGACACCTCAGCGTTCGCCTCCGTATCAGCCTGGCCAGTTCAAGTGTGATGGCTCAGTGCACAGTTGTAGGACACATAAAACTCTGTGCTGATGATGATGCACGAGAAGGCTAGAGTGATTCATGGGGCACGCACAGCGCCTAGGTACGGCTGGGTCGTTTAATTTTTTATATTCTAAGAGAACATGAAGGTGCTTTACAAAATATATGTACGTTGTTGTTGTTGAAGGTGCTTTATAAAATATATGTACGTTGTTCTTTAAAATATGTAATTCTGTCTCCGTCTCACACCAACTATATGTTTTTTTTCTTCATGTAATTGAGAGGAAGGAAAAACAAATTTCCTTTTAGGAGTGGATCTGTGAAGAGAAGGTAAAGTTTTCTGAAAACTGCTCTTCCGTCCTGCTGTCCCCTGAACGAGCACAAGGTTGAATGTGATAAGAATGCATCATTAGAGCCAGCTTCTGGAAAAAGGGTCCTGCATTTCTCATTATGGCCTGTGATCCATAGAGTAGAGGTGAACTTGAGCCCCTTGTCTCCAGGTCCTGGCTGGAAAGTTATTCCTCAAGAGTACATTGTGTAGAATAAACAACAACCACCCACACCCCTAACACTTCTCTACACACTATCTAGTTCAAACTGCATATTAAGGTGGAATTCAAGTGCATTTCCATTGCCCTGTTGCCTGATGTTAATGAAGTTAATGTTGGGCGACGGTGGCAGAGGAGGTAGAGGATTCGCTTGGTAAATGAAGGGTTGCGGTTTCAAAATTCAGCACTTCCCAACCCTATCAAGGTGTCCTTGAGCAAGATGCTGTTCCCCATTGAGCAGGTTCACATTGTGCAGGTGACATCAGTGTGTGAGTGTGTGTGAATGGGTGAATGTGAGGCACGTTGTAAAGCGCTTCGGGGAAAGGGGCTATATATATATGGCAGTCCATTTACCACTTACCAAGGAGAAGAATATAATTTCCCTTGTCTGATCAGTTAGCTCTCGGTTTGTTATGCTGTCTGTTGTGTATAATGTTCAATTTGTAATTTTCAGTGACACTGTGCTGTGAAACGCACTGGAATTCGCTGAAACTGAAAACGTTTTGTCTGTACACCAGACAGTAGGCCAACGGAATGCACTGATGAAAACCTCAACATTAATGCAGTAGTTTCTCTAGTTGTTCAAGCTAATCTGCCTCGACCATCTCCCTAAAAGAGAGGCAAAGAATTCACAAGCACAGCATCCTCTTACATGTGGTGCCAAGCACAAGGCCCAGAGCTTGGTGAGCAAACTTTATTCACTGTGAAAACAAGAACATCCTGCATCCCTCTATTTCACTCAACTCTTAAAACAAATGAATTGAACAGATGGGATTGTTGGATGATGACATTTTTTAAAAAGATAAATTTTTGGGCTTTTCTTGCGGTAATTGACAGCATAGTGGAGTATTTACTGGGATTGATTGATAGAGACACTGGGAGTGGTTTTTGGAAGCAATTCCTGGCCAGACCCAAACCGGGGTGCACCTGCACATAAGTAAAGACCATCACCAGTGCTGCACCATGCAATGTTAACGTTGCTCTGGTGTATCTCTCTCGTAGACGGCGGACAAGCGCAAGGTGATGCTGGACGAGCTGGCGATCGAGATGGCCCAGGAGAAGTCGCGGCACAAGGAGGATCTGAGTGACGTACGGCTGCAGCACGAGAAGGAGGTCCTGAGTGTGCGTGCCCGCTACGAGAAGGAACTCCGTGGCCTCCACGAGGAGAAGAACCGCACCGAGGAGGAGATCCGCACCCAGCTTCGAGAGGAGAAGGTGAGGGAGGGATAGACAAAGGTCCATCTATCTATCTGTCTGTCTCTCTATCTATATCTATCTATCTATCTATCTCTCTGTCTTTCTGTCTCTTTCTCTCTCTATCTATTTCTCTGTCTATCTATCTATCTATTTATCTATCTCTATCTATTTAAGGAGGTGTGTGTTGCAGTGAGAGATGGATAGAGAGAAGCAAACAAATGGATATTTGTAATTAGAAGTAGTGAGGGATCAAGGTCTGGTTTTCAACCAGAAATACAAGAAAGGGGACACAACCAGTGAGGGGAGAGACGGGGGGAGGTGGTGCAGAGTGAAACAGGAAGAGGATGAAAAAGAGTAAGTGGAGGAAGAGTGTGAGAGAAAGCCATGGAGCGTCCACTACGAGAAGAAAACACACAGAGGAGCTATGAATGAGTGTCTGTGTGGAGGTGATGAGAATAGAGAGTGACAGAGTGTGTAAACACACACTGGGGGTGAGTAGTGAGCCAGCAGGAGAGGAGAAGAGACTTGCACAGAAGAACGAGACCTATGCAGCCATTGTTGTAGTCAATAGCCAGTAGTTGTCTTTTTATCCAGAGCATGTCCTTTATGCAGTCAGTACATGTCCTATAATATACACTCAGCAGTGCTGCATGTAGTCGCTTTTGAAACGCCCTCATTTAACAGAACTCCAGGGCTCTATTCCCCCTACCTCTGCACCCCTTCCCCTGCAGTGTGTGACGTTTGTTAGGGACAAAGTCTGCCCCAGCTCAGCTCACAGTCATCAGTCTGGCTAATTGACCAGCATGGGGTGCTCAGGGCCAGGGGACCAAGGGGGTGGGAGGCTGGTAGTTGGGGAAGAGCTCTAGCTGTTGGCCTGGAACCGTATAGCGCTGTTGTGTCCTCTTCGGGAACGTGAGGGATCCCAGTGCCACGCCAAACAAAGCCACGCTCTGCTGCGCCACAGTAATTGAGTTATTCTTGCCGCATACGCTCACACAACTTGTGGCTTGGACATTCTCTTTGTGTCTTTGTCTGTGTGTGTGTTTGTGTGTGTGTGGTGCGTGTCTGTGTGCGTGTGTGTGTGCGTGTGTGTGCGTGTGTGTGTGGCGTATGTGTGTGGTGTGCGTGAGCGTGTGTGCACGTGCAAGAACACTAAGGGTAATTTGAAGATAAATGGAGCTCTGTGATCACACATGTAGCCGTAGAGAAGTTTTGCAAATGAAATTCGTAGAAATCCTAGTGGGGGTTTTGAGATTGCATAATGCACAAGACCTAATTTAATGAACCTTTTCTTCTTCTCTCTGATGGCAAACGTGCATGCCTTTGATTTCTGTGGAGAGATGATCTTGTTATCCCACGTAGCACTAGTCAAGGCTATTATCCTGACCCTGAAAGCAACAGTCTGAATTGCTTAAACTGCATTGATTATCCTTTTGCAGTTCAGTGGTTAGCCTGGCCTCCTGTTTGAAGCGACCAATAGGCTTCTCTGATGAATGACATAGAGTAGTGGAGAGGACACCTGCTCTGTATTACTCTGTCCTGAACCATTGCTCACAATGTCTGATTCGTAAGTCAGCAGGGGACCATGTCCCTGTTCTAGGGGAAAAAAAAGTCTCACTATTAATTCAGAAAAAGAGTATCACTAACACTGACAATGGAAGATGGATTCCCTCTGTGTGGACAGTGCAGAAAGAAACTGTCGTGTTGTTATTTTCCCATTTCTGCCTTTACTGTGCTTGGCTTTAGCTGATGTCTGTGTTTCTGTTGTGCTCCACAGGCTCGCACCAAAGAGCTGGAGGGCCTTCAGCAGAGTGTGGAGGAGCTCCAGGCTCAGGTCCAGTCCATGGACGGCACCAAAGGCTGGTTTGAGCGCAGACTCAAGGAGGCAGAGGTAACGTAGCAGAACCCCACCAACCCCCGCCCGAACACACACACACACACACACACACACACACACACACAAACCCACTTTCACTGGCCCACACCTGTGTGCGTCTGTGTGTCTGTCTGTCTGTCTGTGTGACTGACTGGCATGCTTGAGCTGTGTCAGCCTTAGTAACTAGTCCAATATACTAGTCCAATATAACTAGAAACAGAGGTGTGGTGGTGATATTGTACACTGATTTTACACTGTGATGACTATAGTAAAGGGTTTACATCAGATGGAGTTTTGAAGTTTGTGGACAGTGCTGTAGTAGAATATCTTCAAGTTTTAATCCGTATGGTGCAGTCATTCAGGGAGAATTGTGGCAGTGACAACACCAGGGTGCCATTATAAGTTCAGTTTTCCATTGAGCTAAAAGCCTCTTCAGTGTTTCATAAGACACAATAGATCCAGACTCCCAGTAGCCAATCCTAGTAGTCTGTCAGTGAAGGTATATTAGGAGGGAACTACTCACTCATTACTCTTCTGGCCACATGATGTCACTATTGGTTTCTGCATGATTTCTTCACCATTCACAAGCACTCTCCTTTGGTTCTTGATGCATTTTTTATGCCGAGGCTTTAATATGGCCTCCAAACTGCAAAACAATGCGGTTCATTGTCAAAAAAGGAGGGGGAGTTGTTTTGGTTGTTGTTCTTGTGACCTCTGGTTGAACACCTTATCAATTATAAATGTGGATTTCTGATGGAGGCCAACAGTGATCGCACTGTTCCGGAAGGTTCTAACAGCTTGTTTTGTGTGTGTGTGTAGGAGAGTATAGAGAAGAACACTCTTGATCATCAGGAGGAGATTGAGAAGCTGAAGAAGGAGCATGCTGCGCAGCTGGAGGTATGAGAAGACCCCCCCCCCCCCCCCCATTCCCCAACAGCACACACACACACACGCATGCACGCTTGCACACTCATGGTGACATGAAGAGAAAAGGGCATGTGAAGTTCACGCGTGAAGAAATGCATGTGTTGGTGGCAACTGGGAGGCTGCCCAAATGCTCACACACAGGCAAAAAAAAAAGTGCTTGCGTATGTGTTAGGACTAACATGTGTCCATACACACACACACACACACACACACACACACACACACACACACACACACACACACACACACACACACACACACACACACACAGACAGACCCATGGGGCTGGCCCACACTGCCGAGTGCAGTGTTGCAGTGGAGGAGAAAGGCATGACACGGGTGACTATTTCCATCCGATGACTATCTGCTGCTTATTTGAACACTCCCATGTAACCCCTCTGCCCAGTCTAATTCAGTCTACCTTCCCAGGGTGTGTTCCCTTCCCTGCTGTGTTCCGTCGCCTCTGCAAGAGTTTGTGTCTGCAGTAGAACTCCTCAGCTCACAATGAATGTGTTATGTGGACATTTAGAGCAGCAGTGCTGATTTATTTTCTTATGTGTAATTCGGACGCGCTGCCTTGTAGTAAAAGTAATTACTGGGGAACATGGGAGAGTAATTCATCACTTGGCTTGTCCTGGGGGCCGCTAATGCTGTGGAAATTCACCTTAAGCAGCCGGTGTGACACAGGCCTTTACTTTTGTGAGGAAAGGATTTAGAGTGTGGAGAGCATACGTGGAACGATTCACAGACCACAGAGGCATCAGTGCAGGAGTCTCAAAACTGAAATAAAGAAGTTATTGTCAGTGATTCCTGATGTATCTTTACACCCACCGAACCAGCAGATGAGAGCAAGTAGTTTTATTGCTAGTGTCCTGAGTTGCACTTGAGAAATGGCGACGTACTATGTTCTTTGGTAGTAGGATGAAACCATTCCAAGAGGGCCGTACATTGCCAGCCATGACAGTGCTTAAGTTTGAGTAAAACTGCATCATTACACTGTTTATCTGCAACCTCATATGAGTCGAAGCCAACATTGACCTAACTTGACCTACCCTGTAAACCCTGGAAGCTGTCACACCAATCACTTAGATGCAGGAAGAAACCAAATCCGTGTAATGAAAAAAGCATAGCACACTTAAACTATCAGTAGCAGCAAGAACAGTTGCAGCTCAGCAGGGGCTTAATGATACCTAATGATCAGTTGAGTGATATCAAGTCACCAACACCATTTCAGATTGTCAGAAAAGAGCAGATGGAGAGCTGAGGAAGCTGAAGAACATCTCAAATTGTGTCTCTGAGCAAGGGAGTCATTTAAGGAACATCTATTTTATTCTTAACTTTTGCTTTTGTTCTGTCACACACTAAATGCTATGGTTACAGGCATCAGCCAGACGGTTAAATGTGGTCTATGGATATTATTGTTATGGTGATGATGATGATCTCTCTGCAGGGAAAGGAGGGGGAGGTGGAGGCCGTGAGAGAGCAGCTAGCCGAGGTGGAGAAACAAAGGGAGTCTTCTGAAGCCTCCATCGCAAAACTCAAGCAGGTGCGGTACAGCAAATTCATGCTATACTCAGTTGAATTCAGTCATGAATATGTACTGACGCAGCACTGTAGAATATACATGAAGTCGGTTTGAACATGAACTCAGCTTGAACATAAACTTCAGCATAGCTTGAACATGAACTTTTAGCCCTCCATATGAGCTTGACTATGTATGGTACAGCATAGCTCTCTGAGCCCATGACATAAGATGCTACAGCATTCAGCTGCACTGGTCTGCGCTGACATTGGCAATATTAATGAAGCGGGTTAATAAAGCATGGAAGCCATTAGACAAGAGAGTTTGGATACTAATGTATCATCTGCATGAACTCTCTGACAGGGCACTCTCCTCAGTGTGTGATATGTAGCCTGCATTAAAGGAATGCACTCCAGAACCACGTTGATCTAAAAAGACTTACGATGCGTAGCCTACACTGAAGGAATGCAGACTACTGATCCAAAGGCAGCTATGTGTCTTATTGTTGAAGTATGGTTTAAGATGTAGAAACTATCCTTTCTAAATTATCCTCCAAAATTACCTATGTACATCATCAAGTGTGAAAAAATATTCTCAATTCACAACAGACTTCTCCTTCAGAGTGTCACATAATTCAATAATTCAATTATGGGTACATTCCTCAACTGTTTAAGGCCCCAAACTTAAATGTAATTGCAGCTGGTCTTAAAATAGGTTTGCTCCACTTTCTTTGGTTGGATTTACCCAATATTAAGGTTTCGCTTTAAAACACTCCAGTGTTCATGTGCGGATAGAAGCTACTTAGCTCCCTCGGTGCGGGGGCGTGTTCATTGAACTTGTCCTCGATGTGACTCAGAACATCCTCGCTGCTTCCTAGCTGCAGAACAATGCCCCCGCCTCTCTCCATGGATACATCTGTCGCTGCCAGGAGTCCCCCTGGAGACACAGCGTCTTTTTTTGGCGACTTACAAAATTGGTCTTTTAACGAACCCCTGTCTCAGCCATGTTGGCGGCGCGTTAAAAGAAGACCTTTATCTCTATTGTGTGTATGTCTTTCTTATCTCTCTTCTCTTTTCTCTCCCTCCACTCTCTGTTTTACTGTCTCATTCTCTTTCTCTTTTCCCCCATGCTCTCTCGCTCTCCCCTTTTCTTTGTGTGTGTGCCTTGCAGGAGATTAAAGACACCGTGGATGGACAGAGAATCCTGGAGAAGAAGGGGAGCTCTGCGGTAAGTGGAGGCCGACCACAAAGACAACAGAGCGAAGCGAAGGAGAGACAGCAAGTCAGGGAGAGTGAAAGAGAGAGAGAGAGAGAAAATAAGCAAGAAAAGAGAAGGATGAGCGGGGGGGGGTTGGGAGGCTTGGTGATGAGTCAGCTCATTTTTCTTTGTTCCATTTCCCACCCTCCATTTTAAAATTGACCCATTGACTTACAGATGGCTTATTTTTTACGCCTAACCCACCTCAAACAGTCCCCTCCCCACTCCTCCTTACAGACTACATTTCATGGTCCCTCATGGTCCCGCGTTCCCTCTGTCCCCATGCTCTGCGCACACGTCAGGCAGGCACACCCACCACCAGCACCACCACCACCACCACCACACAAACACACACACACACACGGTGCTAATTACGCTGTTAAGTGATCCTCCTAAGCCCTTCTATTAAATACCACACCCAGTGAATGGCCCAGCACATGTAGCTATGCTGCAAGAAGACAAAGGTAATGAGAAGGACATTGCGTGATGGCTGGTTTCACTATATTACCTGATCTGGTTCAGGGAATAGACACCACTCATTTCTCACATGTTGTTCCCTGATGCCGCCTCATGTCCACAGTTGACTTCTCATGCTCATTTTACCCACAAGCCCCGTGCTGTGTTATTGTACCACATCACATGCCTCTCACAAGGCAGGTGGGCGGAAGTCTCCCGTCTCTTGCACTTACTCGGCTCACGGGGTGTTGATGGCACATGCTGATCGCATGTCGCTCGGCTGCGTGCAAAACATGCACTCACACTCAGGTGTCACACACACTCAGGTGTGACCCTGACAGAAACCGGAACCAGAACCACCACCACCACCACCAACCCACCACACACACACGCACACACACTCACACACTCTCCCTCCTCTCTGCCTCTTTATTCTTTTGTGCTTATGTATTTGCCTTTCATGTGTTCCTCCCCTTCCATTTCCCTCCTGGTCATTTTCTTCTCTTCCCTCACCTTCTTGCAGCTGAAAGACCTGAAGAGACAGCTGCACCTGGAGAGAAAGCGGGCTGACAAGCTTCAGGAGCGGCTTCAGGAGATCCTCACCAACACTAAGACCCGCACAGGTAAGAAGAGAGGCTGCCGCACAGGTGGGTGAACCCCTATCATCACCACCTGCCACAGCCCATCAAAATGCAACACAACACGACAACAGCACCGCACAGCACGTGCCTCCTCACACACATCAACACATGCGCACACACACACACACACACACACACACACACCACACTGTCACAACAAGTAACAAGAGCAGAGGAGAGAGAGGGAAGAGAGGAGAGGAGAAGATAAGAGGTGGGTAAGGGCCATGCTGAGATGCCGGTGGAGAGGCATCTTCTCAAATAATCTGGGGTGCCTCTGGAGAGGCCCTGGTTACATCACGAGAGCATGAAACATTTACAGCAGGTAAGTGAATATGCAGAGCAGGCATGAATAACACAGCAGGTGAAAAGCGTTGCCTCCGTAAGTGCAGATAACTACAAATTAGCCCACGTTGGGCCCATGGCCATATTACTCAACCCCCCTCCCATCTTCCAAAACGCTGAGGCGGCTCACCTAATCCCTGCGCTTGATCAGCTCGGCTGTATGCCTTTAGCAAGGGGCTGTTACGTTTGTGGAGGGAAATTGAAAACCAGGCCACTCTGTCGTCTGTGGTCAGCTTCATGGCCCTGTGTGTGTGTGAGCATTGGGGCTGTGGAATCTGGCATGCTGAGAGTGAAGTGTATGGTGTGTGTCTGTAAATAAACCCCAAACACACACAGCATAATTAAAAAGTCATGCACTGGAAATGTAAAAGATCATTGGTGATAAATCACTTTGCTACAATTACTGTTCCCGCGTGCTTTCAGCAACTCTTGCTTACACAAGAAGTGAAATGAGGCAGAATGAATGATGTGCTAAATTAAATTAGTAATTTTCCCATTTTTTAAAACAAGAGAGAAAATGGTCACAAACTCCAGTTGCTCTTTTGAAGTCTGCCTTAAGAAATTTTGATCAGTGAATGGCACACAGAGTAAGGAGTGTGCTTCTTCTCAACATTACAGTAGTTTACAAACTGCAGAAGACCGCAAACCGCAAATGGGGTATGTTGTCAAGGAGCTCATGTTCAAAAGCATTTCAGTGTAGAAGCCACTGTAACTCGTGTGCAGTGTGTTTCCAGGAAGAGACGACACTCATCAAATAGGCTCTGCTGTAATGTGATTAGAGTGTTTTCATCATACTTTTCCCGTCGTATTTTATCCGTATAAACTAAACCAATCATTCACACAGGTATTATAAACCACATCATCCTTTGTTTATTAACCAGCAGTGATCTTCACAAGCAGGCCACCTGGACCTGAACTCTTTGATCTGTTTTGTATAGATCTCGCTTTCCCTGTCATAGAGGCCAGATGGAGGTCACATTCTATGTGTTCTGCATTCATCTCAGCTGGGCGGTGAAATGTGATCATGTTTGACTGTTAAAAAAAAATCTATCTGATGGTTTTGAACCTTCAGTCTGCGCAGCTGTTAATTGGAGCCATAGTTTTTTTTTTTTTTTTTTTTTCCCTTTACTAGGCATTTTGCTGAGGCATCACTCTGTATGTACAGAGAATAGGCCCAATAAAGATTTTTATCTCTGTCATGTTGAAAATGAAGTCAATTTACATTCTGTTCTGTGGCCAATGATTTGGAAAATTAGCTGAAAGCTGAAGAAGAAAAAAAATTATCAGACAATTATTTGTGGTGCTTATTGGAGGTTAGGGGCAGTCACTGTAGCACACTTTATTGTCTTTCTTCATGAGAGTGACAGTGAGCGCAGAGAAGGGGGTTTAACCCTTTTGTGTTAAAAGACCAAGCATTGGAAATGGGGTCTCTCATGTAAATATGTTGGCCGCTCAGTGTTGATTAACCTTCAAGGACGGTTGGACGGTTGTTTGCCCTTTGGTGTGCGTTGACTTCATATTTGATCAATGAGTCACAAAAAGCCCTTGTGGTCCATGGGAAAACAATCCAAATTTAACACATGATTTCCGAGCACTTGCGAAAAAACTTTGGTGGTGAGTGGCGTCTTGGAAAAACAGTAACTCCTTGGGGGGATCCCTCCCCAAGCACATCACTATGAGATGTGGGGGATGCTAAATATTTGATGGGGCCCCCTTCTCCAAATGTGCCACGGAGCAATGCATACTCGCATTTGCTCTCCGTTGATTGTTGGTGATGCCAGGGCAATCCTCTTTTGGGCCATCCATAATTGAAGCGCTTCGTGAATTTTTAATGGCTGCTCTACAGAAAGTTTAGAATCAGACATTTTAAAGTAGGCAAGCTTTATCTTTGTCATCTGTCCGGTAAGATCTTAAAACGGCACCGTGTAGAACAGCAAGTAGAACCCAGACGTACACATACACATACACACACGCACATACACATACACATACCCCTCATTGCCTCAGCCGCTCAGAATATTGTGCTCTCCAGGGGTGTGCTGTACTTTCACAGGGGGAGCGACAGCTCCGGTGTAATGGCTCACTTCACACAGAGAAATTTAGGTGCAGAAACTGATCTAAAGCCTTATGGCCTCATTCTCTCTTGTCAGCTCCACTCCATGGTGTGTGGGCCCAACAGCCCTATAGAAAATGGCTTTTAGGGGCATTTTAGTGAACTTTAATTAACAATTGCAAAATACTGAGAATTTTTACGTATGAAATGTACATCATGTAGTTGAAGTTGGGTGAATACATTGCAGTTTTGATTTAATATTACTTAACATGTACATACAGTGTGTGAATTCACTTGGTCTTTAGTAGTTAGTGCATGGTTAGTATGTATGTGTCTTTCTGATTGTGTGTGTGTGTGGGTGTTCTGTTTGACAGGCCTTGAGGAGCTGGTTCTGTCTGAGATCAGCTCTCCGAGTCGCACACAACAGACTGGAGACAGCAGCAGTGTCTCCTCCTTTAGTTACCGGGAGATGATGAAGGAAGGAGCGGCCAACCAGAGTGCTAACAAGGTAACCCTCCAACACACCTACACACACACACACACACTCTCACACTCTCTCTCTACCTGGCATATGCACTAGACCTGGGATACATGTATTGCAATCTGTCAGCAACTCAAATATCACACGATTTATCTACCCAGAAAGTATTTTGTGCAGATCTGAAGTTGTCACTCATCACACTGACAGAAGCATCAAAGCCATGAGTCCTGGAGCCACCATCTACAACCAAGCTGTGCACGCCACATCCCGTATCCATAACAGTCGAATTCTAGGCTCCAGGCCAATGACATTGGGCCCCGGTGCCCCAAACAGGCTAGCAGTGGTGGTAGTTAGACATCAGACGCTGCCGCCATCGACGGGCAGTTTCAGACACCAGACTATTGATATCCGAGTCTTCCCTTGTGGAGTTGGGAGAGCTCACATGTGGCCTCACGCGCCCTGGAGCCGCTCTAAATAAACCCTCAGCTAGCGTAGTTACTATAAATACTATCCCTTAAATAAGCACCGTATATCAGTCTTTGTGCTGTCACATGTTCGGAAGGAGGATCGTCTTATTTGAAACACAGGGAGGCAAAGGTAAAGAGTTATTCACAAGCAAAGGAGACTTGGCTGTGGTGTTATATTGCCATTAATTATTGACCAGCTTCAGTAAAGCCTTTGCAGTTATTTTTCTAATTTTTTTAAATATTACTTTATTACTTTCTATGAAAGATTTTGGTTTGTTGGAGAACATGGTAAAAAGAGGGGAAATTGCGATTTGAAAGTGATAAAGTGGTCATTAGCAACGAAGATAAAATGCAGTTTAATTATACACGTTGCATCCAAACTCAGAAGTGCCTTTTAGATTGGGCTGCTTTCATGAGCTGCCTTGGCGCAGTGCAACCAAGAGATAAAATGCAGTGGAGTCACAGTGCACACACACGCACACGCACACGCGCACACACACACACACACACACACACACACACACACACACACTTTCGCCTGGCTCTCCAGGTTCAGTCAAAGCCAAATCAAAACTTCTCAGTCTCGGTCTGCGTCAGCTACGCATACTACAGGCAACAGTACTGAAAAAGAAAAGCTGTATTTCTTCTTTTCTAAATAGTTTTCATCCGTAGGCCAGATAATATTATGCTTAGCCTGTTTAAGAAAAGAAGCCTTTTTTTTTTTTAGCGCTTTTAGCTTTTATCAACTTTAGTTTATTTTGATGCCAGAGCGCCTCTGCTCTCTCTCTCAGTGCTGATCCCACCGTTTTCACCTCTCTCTCTCTCTCTCTCTGTCTGTCTCTCTCTGTCTTTCTCTCTGTATCTGTCTCTCTTTCCTTCACAACAATAGCGTACTGCAAAGCTGTCTTGATTTCTCACCGTGTAGTGTTTCTGAGTGGCCAGCAGAGATAGGGCAGCTCTGCGGCCTCCCGCAGACGTTTTGTATAGGGTAGTTATTAGTTGGTCTCTGTCACATCTGCAGAGTCTGATAAGGTCATTGGGACTCCCTACAGTTATCAAAAGTGTTGCTCAAGACAACACTCTCTCTCTCACACACACACACAGACTCACACTCTCTCTCTCTCTCTCTCACACACACACACACACACACACTCACATTCTCACTCTCAGACACCAATAAAACAGCCGGCTGATGTCAGCAGAAGTGTATTCTGGTGCTTCCTGACTCTTATCCCCCTTGTGTCTACTCCTTGTGTTTACTCTGCCCTCCTCTCTGTCTGTCTTTGTACTGCTGTTTTGTCCTTCTTTTGTCCCCTCTCTTCTTTGCCATATTTCTTTCATTCATTTCTTTCATCACATTTCTCCCTCTTCTTCACTCTCTCCGGTACTCTCATCACCTCGACTCTCTCCTCACTCTGCCTTTCTTGATCACACTACCTCTTTCTTCATTCTCCCTCCCATCCTCCTGGGCTGTCTCTTTCTCTCTTTTCTTTCTCTCTCCTCTCTCCATGTCCCCCTCTCCCTCCCTTCATGTCTTTCTCTCTCACACTGTTCCACCATGTCTCATTATCTCGCTCTCTTCCCTACTCTTTCTCTTTTCCTCTCTCTCTCTCTCTCTCTCTCTCTCTCAGTCTAACACCAGTAGTCCTCAGTCTCAGCGGCCAGCCGACCTGTCTGATGATGAAGTCGGTGAACTGTTCCAGAGGCTGGCCGAGGTCCAGCAGGAGAAGTGGCTGCTGGAGGAGAAGGTGCTACACACACACACACACACCCACACCCACACCCACCACACACACGTAGCGCTGCTGTCCAAAACATAACCCTGTGGCTCAGAGATACAGACTAGCTCTCAGAAAAGACAAGATATTCATTTCAGAAATCCTGCAAAGCAGAAGCTCACAGTCTACAAAAAATATTACGTGTTTTGTTTTGGGCAAAAGGCAGTTTCCAGCCTTAAACACTGTCACATATTATCTGTCCTAATGCTCCTCAGTTTCTTTGCTGTCCCTTACAGTATGATTCAGGCCTCACTGAAATCTCCACAGACAGATTGAGTTCAGCATTTATAGATTGTAATATCGAGTCACAGAGCAGCAGAGGTGTGATGTAGTGTGGTCTGTAACGCCTGCCTGTAGGCCATGGCCGCGTTTTGGGGTCAATATTTTAGTGGCTTTTACTTTATCATGATTTGAGATGGATGCTAGATATTTTTATACTCCTCTTCCCAGAAATAGACCCCTCAAACAGACTGTAGTATCAAGCCTCTGGTGAAAGCCACTGAAGAAAATAATGGTAGTGATGCCTGTGACCAGAATACAGGAACAAATAGTTGTAGCTTTACTTTGTACTGTTCTATAAAGTTTACTTTCATGTTGAAGTTTTAGTGTATTTCAAAGGCCAAGGAAAGGGAGAGATTTTCCCATTAATGCGTTCAATCAGATCTTGGGACATTCAGCAGATATGCTGTACGTCAGAAGCACTGACATTTATGTCAAAATAAATATTCTTTATCAGACCCTCAGATGTTCCTACATGTTTACAGTGTATCCATATTTGCTCGCTTACCAGAAGCTTTTATCCTGGGTTGGCTTGTTTGACCATATACGGTCCAAACATATGGACACAGATGGAGACTATTTGTTCTACAAATGCCAGAGCCAACCTGTGTAGTGTGTTGTACAGAAATCACAGAAGCCCTGCTGCCACTTAAATGCACATCGTTTTCCTGAGGTGGAGCTCAAAACCTCTAATATCTTGCCAACTAACTTAGAAGGAGATATGTTGACCAGGCACAAATTACCTGGCCTCTATAGGAAATGATGATGTGCTGCTCGCTGCCTGTAGGGGAACCATCCCAGGTTTCAAGATCGCATCCCCTGCTGTGCTAGCTGCTCCTTTAATGTAGTAGATATCACACACACACACACACACACACAACACACACACACACACACACACATACACACCTTAGTTGAAATCCGTAGGATGCCTGTAACAACAACCTTGGACTATGATCCGACCCTGCAGCAGTGTTAGAGTTAGTTTCGAGAGGGCCTTGAACTGTTCCCTGCTGTTCCTGAGCTGAGAGAAGGCCTGCAGTGTAGTCATAAGAACGATGTATTTCATTCAATTATTTACATCTGCAAGCTACTGTCACATAGCATGTCCTTGTACTTTATTTTTATATGTCTTTATGTGTCACAACATGAAATGTATTTTTCTTGTCTCTTTTCTTTTTTGTGGGGTACCGACATCAGTGTAGCTTCTGTGTGCTCATATTATAAATCAACGGGTAATGAAAACAGGAGAGTTTGGTGAAAGACGGTGTCTGTCAGTGAAGCGCAGTGCAGGAGGAGACTGGAGGACAATGCTGGGCTGGCACTGTTACTGTTGCTGCTGTTGTTACTGTTGCTATTGCTTTGGTCGTTGCTGTTTTTGGAACCTCCTCCACTGTCACCAGTCAGCAGCAACAGCAGCCACAGTTCCAACCACCAGCCCTGTTTACCTCCTGAGCCATCCATTAGCCCCATGCACTGCTCACTGTTTGATTAATGGACATGTCTGACAACAGCATTGTGTGTGGGAACCTTAGGGGGTGTGTGAGGTGATCTGGCGTGTGTGTGTGTGTGTGTGTGTGTGTGTGTGTGTGTGTGTGTGTGTGTGTGTGTGCACGTGTGCTTGTGTGTGTGTGACTGCATGTACGTATATGTGATCCTTGTGTTATTTCTGCCTGCTGTCAAGGTGAAACACTTGGAGGTGAGCTGCTCTTCCATGGCAGATGACATCTGTAAGAAGAGCGCCATCATTGAGACCTACGTCATGGACAGCAGGAGAGGTAAGACCAGCTCAACCCCCCTGACAACACTAAGACACACACACACACACACACACACACACACACACACACACACACACACACACACACACTCTCACTCTCTCACCCTCCACCACCCTTTCCCACACACCTCTATCTCCCTGTCCTCTCTCCAGGGCTTATTTGTCTTCTTCTTTTTTAACCCAACCCCCACCAACCGACCAGATGACACTGCTTCGTCGACAGATTTCGCTTGTGCTCAGATTCACCCTGGTTCCTCTTGTATTCAGCGCTCGCTGACAGCTGAGAGAGACAGCACGAGCCGAGCCTGTCTCCATGACTCCGTCAGGCAGCAGCAGGCCAATCTGCCAAACTACTGCACAACGTCAAATGAGATAGAGGCTCTACAGTTAGTGAAATTAGAGTGGAGAAAAATTCAGAATGACAGGTGTATTAATCACGATTAGAGGTGCCTTTAATGTAGACCCGGTCCTATCCTATCCTGTCTTATCACAACTTGCCTTTACTTGAGGAGACACTAACTCTGATGCATGATCTGAATACCCTCCCCCGCCCCCGGTTAAGGTCATCTCTACATTTTCATGCTTTAACGCCGAGATGTTGCTCTTGACGAAAAGAGGGACAAATTATGAACATCAGAGACACACTGAATGATGAGATTTCTTGCTTTTACAATGGTTTTCCCCTCAAAGTCCTCTCCATAATATCCCCATGTTGATGTCTTTATAGCAGATCTGATTCGACAAATGGCCCATGTCTACAGCTTTGTGCATAAATAGATAGTTTCACTCATCCGCATTATTGCGGAGCTCTCTGTGTTCTATTATTACATTTGAACTTGTCTAAGGCGCAATGCACCTTAAATGTTTCTACCATCGCTATTTATAACCACTCTATTTTTGTAATGCGTAACGTGGGGTGCACTTGGATATGTTTGAAGCGGCTCATTTTTTTCTGATAAAAAGAAAAAATGGGAAAGAAAAGTGGTACACGTGTGTGTGATCTCAGCCCGCTTACATTTTGATGAGTTTCTCTTCAATAAGACTCGGGGTGCATCTTGGCTTTCTGCTCCTTTTCCTTGGTCTGATGGCATTGCCAGTCTCTCTCTCTTTCTCTCTCTCTCTCTCTCTCTCCTTTTGTATCTCTCTCTCTTTCTCTTTCTCTTTCATTGTATCTCTCTGTCTCTCTGTATCACAAACACACACACACACAAACACACACACACACACAGCTACTGCCACTCAACTGCCCAGCCTTATAAAGAAAAGAGCACATCTGCCAGTCTAACGTCAGTAAGTGAATTGATTAAAGTGAGTTGTGGGATGGGTTCCCGTAATTATGCATAACTCATCTGCCCAGCTGAGAAATAGTGGAGTTACTCACAGAGAAATAGAAGTTAGTCACAACAACGAAAATCATTATTTGATAAAGTCCCCTAAAATGACTGTGTTGAAGAATGAGAGAAGACTGCCATGATGTAACTGAAACCGTGTAAAGGAAGATCTCATTTTTGCTCTGCGGCGACTGTCTTGGCTTGAATTTGCTGTAAAGATCCACTCTGAAACCACCATGTCTCTGTGCTTGTTCTGGCCCTCCTAAATTAATGCCTGTCTGTATCCACACCCATCCGTATTGAAAAAGTAATGGAGCTTGTTGTTCTAATGGCTGCCGGCAATTTGCCTGATGCGTCAGACGCTTTCACACGGCTTCACTTTGTGCAAAGCATCTGAAATCTATTGGCATAAGTTTGTTCCACGGTGGGCAGATACTTTCTGCCTCAACCAATTGCTACTGTTTGGTCATGACATATGTTACGCGCTGAAATGCACTGTTTGAATTCAACAATATCGCTTTCAGACCTCCATCTGTTTGCTAATGGGCCTGTCCAAGCTCTGAGACGGTGCGAACCGAAGCCTGCGGCTGCCTCCCTGACCAGCGGTTTAGCTAAATGAGAAATTAAGCGGAAGCACTAGGTGGCGCTATCCTGGCTAGCTGGCAATAGCATGGATTATTAAATTGCTGCAATGAAACCTGATGATATTGTATAGGGACAGACGCACACACACACACACAACACACACACACACACACACACACACACACACACACACCTTGTCTCGTGGATTATAGTCTTAAGTGCTGGCTTGTCAGTAGTGCTCTCATGTGTCTCAGTTGCGCTCAGCAGGTCCAGAAGCCCTCTACTAACTGTTGTAACTTTCGAGTAAAATTAGATTTTCCCGAGCGTCGGGAACTTGTTCAGAGTGCCCCAGTTTCCAGCCGATGGATCTAGTCCAAGCTGCTGGAGACGTGACTGCAGACACATGCGTGACATGGCCGCTCGCCTGCCTGCCTGTAGTTTGAATGTATTTATGCACACAGAATGGAACCAGTCAGGCTCAATAATATCATACCCATTTCCGTAAACTTGTGTGACGTGAGCTGTAGACTCGAGGGCTATTCCAACCACACACCACACTTAGAGGTTAAAAAAAACAAAGAGTGGGTGTGTCTGTACTCCTGTCATTTTTTTTTTTTTTTTTTAATATGCGGGGAAGTGAATTCGGGAAGTCATTTTCTCTCTGAGATAAGGCTCAGGTCTGCTTTGAGGTTCTTATCTCGACTCGCCTCTCCACTCCTAGAAGAGGGCATCAGAAAAAGATGCTGCTGCTACTGCTGCCTCTGCACCCTACCCTCGCAGAACCATTTAGTGCCTCTCTTAATGGCCAGTGAATACATTGCGATGTAATGTTCAGGGGTAGAGGGCTCTGTGTGTGTGTGTGTGTGTATGTGTGTGTGTGTGTGTCTGTGTCTGTGTCTGTGTCTGTGTCTGTGTGTGTGTCGTGTGTGCGTGTGTGCGTGTGTGTGTGTGTCTGTGTCTGTGTGTGTGTGTGTGTGTGTGTGTGTGTGTGTGTGTGTGTGTGTGTGTGTGGTGTGTGTGGGGTGGGGTGGGGGAGTTGTGGGAGTGTCAAACATGAGCATTGAAATCAGAGTCAGCACTTTTCCCAAAGGCTAATGGGGAAGCGGGTGGAGAGAATCACAATGCACTTTGGAGCGAAAGACACAAGGGTTGATATTTACAGCGTTCGCATGCGCTAAATTTCAAAGTGTTTAATTCTCATTACGTGTTGTGACATTTATCCCGGTGGCGTTGCAACATTTAACTCAGATCTGGAAAAGCATTTGGATAAATATTTAACTTTGCACTAATGCACCGTGCTCCATGTGTGTAGAGAAAAGATCCTTTTTTCTATTCGGTTGTATTTTAAGACTAGTGCACAGTTTGATATCCCTGAAGTTGCTGCATCTTTCATAGTCTTAAAAACTAGTTCAATGCCATTTTAAAATCTGAAGCTTAAATCTTTTTTTTTTTTAATCTTTTTTTTTTTGTTTGTGAGAGCTCGAGGGGGTTTTGGACAGCACTAAAATGTACTGTAGAGATGTGTGTGCATTCTCCAAAGCATTGACTACGCATATGCATTTTCCAAGGTTTTATTACAGCAGCGGCTTCACTGTAGTGGAGGTCACCCCAGATATGAAAGATGGTGAACCCTCTATGACTGTTACTATAGGGCTCCACCAGAGATGTTTTGATACAAGGTGGACTTGAAGTGCACCTGATTTCCGTTGTGCTTGTACTACAGTAACAACAACAAAAAAAATTAGTTTTATTCAACTCTCGGGCTATTTTTGACCATTTTTTTCCTTTTTGTAAACAAAACCAAACCAAAAAATTTCTTGTGAGATGGTGGCCATTAGTTGTGTAAGCGCTACCAGAGAAGTCAAGTTCATTACCCCTGTAATTAGGCTGTTGTGATGCCACATAGACCCTCTGGGGCACAGTCTGACATTTACATTAAGTACGGTAGTCATTTTTTTGGGGGGGAGGAAAGGAAGACTTGAGGGTGAGTAATGTTTCACCTAATGAGGTACACACTGCTCCTCCACCCAGGCACTCAATCTTCTTCCACGCTGCTTGACGATCGCATGCTCACGCATCCACACACACGCCTTCACACAAACAAACATACTTGCACGCACACACACACACGCACACACACGCACACACACACACACCATTAGAGGGGAAGAAAGAGAGTAAGAGTGCAACAGAAGTGCCCCTCTTTTAGTCAGTCGTTCTTTGTCCTGCAGCAGCCGTGGCAGAAGACTGTAAGATTACACTCATCATTCCACAGCAGCCGATCCTCATTCAAGAATCTAGGTTACACTTCTGTCTCCCCCAAAAGACACAGGCCGTAGTGGAGGAGTGAGGAGGTGGGGTATTGAAGAGAAGAAGAGGTGGAGAGTTAGGAAATCAGAAAGGATGGCCCCACACACACGCATACACACGCACATACACACACACACACACACACACACGAACACACACACACACACAGACACACACATACATGCATTCTCACTTTGTGTTCCTGATATATGTGTTCCTATCCCTCTGTTTTTTAATTTCATGACTGACTGATTTAACATTTAATGCCAGGCCAGATTCCATTAGGCCGTCTTCTTCTAATTGTAAATATTGTTGCTGTAAAAGTTGAAGGTCTCTTGTCCTGTACTTCCTCGGCTGGCTGAGCCGCTCTTTCAGACATCCATCCCCCTTTCCTCCTCTCCATGTCTTCTGGGAGCTGAGCTGTGCCTGCTGTGAAGCCCTTTCTGTATTGTTATTAGGATTGCTAACCTCCCCACCGCCCCAGCCCCAACATGCACACACACACACACACACACACACACACACACACACACACACACAGACACACACACGCACACACACACACACCCTCTGTGGAACCGGAGTTTGATGTATATCGGAAACATTGCAAGCAGGCCACGCGATCAGGCTGGATAAGACCCCAACAGTTGTTTGGGGAAAAGTAGTTATTCAGAGTATTTTCCAGGCCTCAGATGTGAGTTCTGCTACAGCGACAAATCAACCACAGCTTGGGGTTTAGCTGGTGGTGATTGCCTTGGCAAGGCTCTGAGCTGAGAGTATACTTTACATTATGCGAGATTTGATTTCCTTGAAGTTTTTGCATCTCCAAATAATAGATTGCTTTTTGGAACAGCTGATAATGAGAAAGAACACAAAAAATGGTACTTAATGTGATTTTATGGAACAGCAGAAATAAAATGTATTGGCCCAGTGGCTTCCATGAATAAGTTTGACCTACTCAGTAAAACATTTCAGGGAGAGTAGCTGTAACCTACCAAATGCTGTACCTTGCAGCATTGCCTTTTCCAGTGTTCCCACATGTCTCTCTCTCTCTCTCTCTCTCTCTCTCTCTATGTATATATAGATATATATGTGTGTGTGTGTGTGTAACATTTAGAAAACATGGAGACACTCCTAATTGTGACTGATTGCAGTATGTCTGGTGTGCCAGATCTGTTCCAGTAAACAGGCCAAACTCATTCATAAAGGTTTCTGGACCAATTCACACATTCCCCACAGCATTTAGCCATTCAGAGGAGCGCTAAGAAATTGATGAGTTCTTGCTGCTTGTGTGAACGAATGGATGAGCACTTGGTGAGAAATGGATGATTGCTGATCATTGTGAAGGATAGCCCTTGTGGACCAGAACAGCAGAACAGGGGATTTGTGTATTGCAGTATTTTTTAGATAGAATGTACGGTATGTATTCACCTATGCATGTATTGCATAGATATTTTGCATAAATATGCAATCTCTATGTTTACATGTCTGAGTAGTTTGTGTGTCTGGAGGGTAGTGGTGGTTAGGGGTTTGCTTGTGCATGTGTTTTGTGTGCGTGAGGTTCATGTCTGCATGCGCGTGTGTGTGCGTGTGTATGTGTGTGCGTGTGTATGTGTGTGCGCGTGTGTGTGTATGCGCGTGTGAACAGAAGAGAAGAGGTGCCGATAGCTAGGAGCTGACATTAGCTAGATGTAAATGATTCAGGAAGCAGGCATGCCTGACTGAGCCCAACACTCATTCTCAATAATACAGTGCTTCTTCCTTTTTTCTTCCTCCCGCTCCCTTCTCCTCCTCTTCCTCCTGCTCCTGCTCCTTCTGCTCTCTTCACCTGCATTGGTGAGGTGTGGAGCGGAGTGCCAGACGCCTGGCTCAGAGACGAGACGTGCCATGCTGTTCACCTGGCCACAGCCTGCACGCATAGAGATGCACTTGCCGTTGTCTGTCTCACTTAGTCTGACATACTGACTAGTCTTCTGATGTGTCTTACTAGAGCCGCTTGGCCCCTTACTAACTCTCTCTTCCTCCACAATAGCCTCACATCCTTTCTTCCCCTTATACTATGGCTTCCCTTTCTTTCTTCTCATTTACTCTGGCCTCTCTTCCTCTCTTCATCCTTTACTGTAGCCTCTCTTCCTCCTGTAGTAGTCTCCCTTCATCTCTTCCCCTGTTGCTTTTTTTCTGTTATTGTTTGCATGTCTATATCATTCTGCATTTATCTCTTATCCCCCCTTTTTTCCTCTTCTCCTTTAATCCCTGACTCTTCCATTCTTATTCTCTCATTTTATTTGTTCTTTCTAACGTTCCTCTCTTCTTTAGTTCTCTACTCCTTTCAGTAGTTTCTTCCTCCTGCCACTCCCTCCCTGGCCATCCCACTATCTATCTATCGGTCTATAGATCTCTCGACAATCAATACACTGGCGATTCAACCAGTATGTTCGACCTATTGGTCTGTTGTGTGTCTGTCTGTTGCATACTGGTTGAATCTCCTGTGTTTTGGGCAAAGGACGTGATCCCTGACTGCAGCATTTCCTCCTGGAGAAGGAGGAGTAATCTGTGCAATGGACATGTCATATCCTTTAACCCAACTTAGCTCAGCTTCACCCTACCAGTGCACAAAGTCCCCCCCCCCCCCCCCCCCGTTCCTCTCGTCTCATTATCACGTGGTCCCACCTACCTCAACACGCACCAGCAAAATGACTTGAGTCCTACCCCTGCTGTCAGCGCACAAGCCTACTCACGCCGAAAGTCGTGCACAAACTCACAAATGCTCATCATAATATGCCATCCCTTTCTAAATTTTGTTTACACCTTCCTGTCTGACTGTCTACCCATCCCAGCACCACACAAACACACACTGTTAAATACACACACACAGACTACTGCTTTAAAATTACTTTCTATTCATGGCAGTTTATTCTAGAACTCTCAAAGTCTGCGTGCGCATACACACACACACACACACACACACACACACACACACACACAGGCACAGACATGCACAGACTCACATTAGCACATTACCATTTGAAAGAGCTGAGCAAAGCTGCATCTCGAAAAGTAATGCATCCTCATGACAGAATCCCTGGACAGTGGAGTGCGACACAACTGGAGGGTGGTTAGGAAATATCTGCATGGAACCAGATGACTTTAAGGTGTAGATGACTGAGTAAGTGTGCTCGAGGACATGCCTGCTTAGAGATGATTTAGTTCATACAAAACAAACCATAGTGCCCCTCTAACACACACAAACACACACACACACACACACACTATTGTTTGCAGCTCAGGTGAGACCGTTGCAGTACTAGTGACTGAGGACTAAAACAGCCTCAATGTGCATTGTTGCTGTCTGAGGAAATATTATAACATGACCTGGTTAGAGATCATGAATGGGTTTTTTTTTTTTTTACTTGACCCCCACCCCTCCTTTTTGTGCCTGTTTTGATCCTTGTTGGCTGTTTACTTCATTGCAAAAAACAACACAATAACGCTGAATAAATGCCAGAGGACCAAAGAAGATCTGGGGCAGACAGCACAGTATACAGGAAATGCAGATGATGTTGATGTTGTCATTCACAGATAAACCACAGCCATAGGGATTCCTGAGCACAAAAGGGCAGTGATGGACTGTGTTATGGCAGTACACGTTTGAAACTGAGACTGAAACTGCTTCTAGGTGGCTGCTTTTTTATGTGATGGCATGCGAAGAAATGACTGCATGTATGATGAGATGGAGAGAGAGTGAGTGAGTGATGGAGGGAGTGTGTGAACATATGTATCAGCATGGCTTGTGATCACTTCTTGCCGGACACGAGGGATGAGTATGATGAATCAACGAATCGATAATTGATTATTAAGAACTCGGATCATGTTAACTGTTAATCAATAAGACGAAGGCAGGTTGTGTTGCGTAGTGTGAGTGTTGAAGCAATGCAATGTATTTCACTACCATGCCATACTCAGTTACTTGCGAGTTTCTGTAGATTTCAAAAGTAATCATGAAGAGGTCACGGCAAAGTGTGGCGTGCGATTTCTCAGTTCACGGCAATCATTCCTAAGCCGTCTATAAGTACAACTCATCCACAAGACAAATGATGTACCACTTGAACAATGCGCATCCAATCCAATGTCCGTGGCGATGCATCCTACTCTGTCTGTGAATTACAAGTTATTTTTTATGAGGCTTTGTTAAGTAGCCTAATTGTTAGGTATGCTAATCTCACCCTCCTTTTTGACGAGTTAGTGTTTAACACAGAGGTTAGCGACCTCAGCACACGTGCCACAGTTGACATTCAGAGGGATTCTCACTGACATGCCAGCAATGGTGCACAGTCCTTGTTTTTATAGTTTAGAGAACGTTCGGTGGTCTCATCTGCTGTTAAGGTAGTCTACATTACAGGATGTTTAGGATGCGTCTTTTGTAGTGTTACAAACGGCAGTGCACCCTACTGGCTTTAAACATTTTTCCACAAGACGAGTCTCAGAGCAGCAGTTGCGCCTAAGGTCATTCATAGGTTGCACAGCAGTCGCCCTAACAGTAACTAACACTAACAGCATATCAGGTTTGTATTTGTCCAACCTCTGTCGTCCTTATAAGAGAGAACATGAAATGACGGGTCAATCAAACGTAGAAGTGCTCAGAATTCAAGGCTTTGAACCGGTTCACGTAACAAAAATGAACCAATGATTGACATTTTGGAAGGAACTTTCCTTTTAAAAGTAGGCTACCTGAACAGCTGTTAAAATACAGTGATTCCTTTTAGTTTTCTGCTTGAAATAATTTTTAAGGACACGGAAGGGATAGTAGCCAGTTCCTAACAGTTAGATGAGAGAATGACAAGAGAGAGAGAGAGAATGACTCCAGTGAGTATATTGTTAGTTAGGCCTGTAACTGATATTTGCACAAATCCGAAATGAGTGTTTGCGCTCATTCGTTTTTATTCGTTTTACTTTTTGGATTTCTTTTATTTTCATGTTGGAAATGAGGCCCCATTATGCGTTAAAAACAATTGATTGGCACGCATTCGAATAAGACCATTTCTTCTGACACAACATGTCAAAAAGGCTGCTGACCCCTGGTTTAACATGATTGTTTTTTATTATTAATATTATTGTGTTTCAGAATGCCGGCTTGTAACTGCAGGCTCTGCTGGTTTAGAGCACTGCAGTGCATATTTTCAAGTTTAGCCTCAGCATTGAATGTCCAGTTTAACTGCCACAAGAGTTGTTCTTCTTGTAATGAAGATCTCATCAAGGAAAAACACATTTTTTTATTTTAAATGCATTTTGATATATAAAAAGTAAAAAAATAATAATTTTAATATAAAAACTGCCAATGATTATTTGAAAATAGATTGTTAATTCTCCCGACGATTGACTAAGAAAATGTAATCAAAAGCCCATCCCTACCGGAGACAGATGGTGTGATATTTGTGTGTGTGCATGTGTGTGCGCGTGCACATATGCGTGTGTGTGTGCGTGTGCGCGCGTGCGCATTGTAGAAGATGACTGAGAGCATGAGATGACGTGTGTGGGTGGGTATGTGGATATGTGCATAGATGCATGACGACCACAGTATGACTATATATTTCATATGAGAGGGGCATGATGGTGGTCTGTAGGCTGTGGGAGTTGAAGGGAGCCATCAGCTACACACTGCAGTCATGCGCCGACAGGGTGGTTATTTGTAGACGGCGCATCTCTTTCCCACTAAGTGCTCTTCCCTGCTGCTGCAGGAGTCACTCAGGGTAAGGTTCTCAGGCAATAGACACGTATACACAGACACACACAGAAACACACTCACACAGACACACACAGGCTGTGCTGCAGACTCCCCATGCCCCTCACCCACCCCCTGCTGTTTGTCCCTGATGGAGCATGAAGCATCTCTACCCGCTTGCCCTTGGTTGGGAAACCATCTCGCCAGACTTCATCCATTTTGTAGAAGTGCTGCACTGCCCGAAAGTGACAAGCGCTCAAGTTTATTTTAAGACAGGACCTCATGACCGAAAATGTCATCTAACCTGCCGTTATTCAGCAACTGCCCACTTTTTGGCGCTTGCTTAAATTTGATGGTAGTGTGACAGGCAGTAACCGTTCGGGCTGCTCAGCCAAATGCAAGTAAAGGCAGCCACTTAGCCATTTAAGCCTTGAACATTGAAGCGAGACAGGGTAAACCTGCGTCAGTTTGGCATACGTGTTCACAAAATGTTCTCAGTCTGGAGTGTGAGCCATTTGTTTGGTTTGTGACAGGAGGTGTTATGACTCAACAGGCTGGGGAGATTGCAGTGTGTTGAGTTGCTTTTGGTCGCAGAGGAGATGTCATCTGTTCTATAGGGAGTCTTGGATGTGATGAAGATCTAGAACAGTCTGGTAGTGCATGCATCTAGCATGTATCTGTATGGTCCCTTGCGTATATAATCCTATGTATATTTGCGTGTGCAGTGCAGTGTGTGTGTACTATCGGAATTTGTGGGTGTTTCTGCGTTGTGTTGTGTGCTTGAGGTCTGGGTTAACTTCTGATGTACACCACCCGCAGTGGCACTCCCTAACTGCCCTCAACACTGCTCTCCTCAGCAGCGGTGGGCACAAACTCAGACAGGAAGCAGACCTGGCGGCCTTCCAGTCGTCAGCAACTCATCCACATAGCGTTTTCCACCCATTAGACGGAAGCGGGAAGGAGGGGTGTGTGTGTGTGTGTGTGTGTGTGTGTGTGTGTGTGTGTGTGTGTGTGTGTGTGTGTGTGTGTGTGTGTGTGTGTGTGTGTGTGTGTGTGTGTGTGTGTGTGAGAGAGAGAGAAAGTGGGGAGGGGTGTTTCTCACTGTATAACTCTTCCTTCGTAAGCACAGATTTTTCCAGGAGGCCCAGTGCTATCCCGGCCCTGCCTATCTAATGGGGATGAATGTGTGCGATCAATGCCCGAGAAATACCGATCAGCTGACAGGTGTGGATTTTCCAGCCTTGATGTTGTTAGCCGCAGCTTTTGATGCCGCTGGTGGCATTAGCGGGAAACACCCAAGGTTGCCAGCAGATCCTAACACTACATAGCCTCTCGCTCCCACCTCCCCTAAAATAAGCTATTATTGTTATTGTCAATAAGAAAGGAGAGACTTATTTGATTAGTGTTACAGGCATATTCACATGCAATGGGGAGTGAATCAGCAAATCCGTAAATATCCATATCTCAGCCTCTTGCATTAGATAATGTGGTTTGCAGCAACGATGGTAAACTAATGCACCAATATATGTTTTTAACAGGAAATATTGTAATACATAAACAGACACAGGAGACTAAAATGAATCCTTGGGGAAGCAAACTGAATATTGCTAGAATATTTAGACTAACCACAAGACTCAAGACAAGAATAAACATGTGAAATCATAATAGAGGTGACTTATGGTATTGTGATATACTAGCATGGCTACCTTACATTCATTACACAAGCACACTGTAGGTCTATCACTCGAGACAGATGCATGTAAAAGTGTGTAAGCCCAGTATGCTATGTCCTAAGCACATTTTATGGTTGGAGAAATAAAAATCTATAGGGTATCCCTCAGGGGTGTTATGTTAAAGCCCTCCTCTGCTATGATCCATGCATATTTTATTTCTATTAAAATGGCTTTGCAAAGACTTACATTTAGCCTGACATGATTTGGCCCACTCCTTAATGCGTAACCCCCCCCCCCCGTTCCATGTAAGAGGGCTACAATAGGCTTCCAGTGCCTGGCTACCAGTTCTGTTTGCTGTCAGTCTTTCACGGGTGACAGAAATGTCGAGCATTGCCTCAAACTTTCTTAGCCAACTGGTCAAAGGTTGCCTGCTCCTCTGGGGCAAAAGTTAAAGTCTCCATTTACAGCGACATGTCACTCGATACTTAATTTGTGTAGCCGCTGGCCTTTTCTTGTTGGCAAAGTAAAATCTCTCCTTGAAGCTGTTAAGCAAATCTGTGCCCTTGATCTTTGTTTTTGCCTGACATGGTTAGCCACATTAGCATTCATTGTTGATGGGTATGTGGTGGTGGTGGTGGTGGTGGTAGTAGTTGGGGTGGGGGGGTCACACATGATGCAACCTCAGAGCAACAAGAAAAAAAGCAGTTGCTTATGTCATTCGCCTTGATGTGAAGAAAATGAACTTGAATGGTTTCGTGCTTTAAGTATCGAGTTAGCATGAATGCTGCCATGTCTGGGCAGGGTTGTGATTGAGAGATCTTGTAGATTGGCTTCATGGTGTGTGCTTTTGGCACTGCTAACAGGTCTCTGTTACTCTTCAGTGAGGAACAGATTGGCAGTTCACCGGTAACCTGACAGAAGAAGGCAGGGCACCCGAGCATCGCGCAGAGAGACACCCCTTGTGTGTGGATGTCGCTCATCGTCAATATCGCTTACCTCACAAAAGGAAGCCATGTTCTCAATTAATCAGCAGTTAAGCCATCTGTTTCGTTCTTTAACGAAAGCGCTTGTCCAATTACAGCGGCACAATAATGCCGTCTGCTACCTGCGACGCTCCAGGTATTTGTTTCTGTTGGCAGCTCCTCTGTAACATTATCTTGCTTGTGTAGCTTTAATTTTACTTTGTAGTCTCGTCATCTCTTCCAAACAAATTATGTCTGCTTTCTTTTTTTTTTCCTGTGTGAGTGTTTGTGTGTGTGCACACACACACGCATCTGATGGGTTTTTGCTCTTGATTTACCCGGCGTCGTACTCGCAGTGTTTGGCACCAGATGTATCCACTCGGCCGCCTGCTGCCACAGAAGGAGGACATTTTTATCTGCCACGCGCAGAAGAACAAGAGCAGTGTCTTGTCAGAAAGCTGGAGTTGAGCACTGCTCCAAGGCTGTCAGTTTGCTGAAGGGGCCGGGCAGGCCTGCAGCGGCACCAATTTTTTATTTATTTATATATTTATTTTTTGTGGATCATTTCCCGTGTTGAAGTGCAGGCAGTTATATTCTCCGGCTTCCGCGAAGCTCTCAAATGTCCTCCTGATTCGATGCCATATTACATATTCATGGCCTTATGTCAAGAAGTTACTGTTCTGAAGTAGAAGCGCATTAAACCTCTGAATCTCCTCTGAATCCAGCTACTAGGTGTTTTGTTTTCCCTTAGCTTAAAAAAAGAATGCAACAACATAGCTGGACTGACTGACTGACTGCCTGCTCTTCTGTGAATAACCAGTGGGATGTCAGAAAGAAAGAGAAAGTCTGTATGTGAACCTTACTAGCTCGACCTGATATCCCCCCCCCCCCCCCCCTCTCTCTCTCTCTCTCTCCATTCTTTTTTGTCTTGTTGCAGATGTCTCAGGGGCAGCTACAGTGACCCACGGGGGCCCAGGTGAGCGAGGGGGTCTGGGGTCGGTGCTGCGCGACCTGGTGAAGCCGGGCGACGAGAACCTGCGGGAGATGAACAAGAAGCTGCAGCACATGCTGGAGGAGCAGCTGACCAAGAACATGCACCTACAAAAGGTGAGTCAGGGCACACAAACATCCCTTTTCATATGCTAATGTATCTGGAGGTGTGTGTGTGTGTGTGTGTGTGTGTGTGTGTGTGTGTGTGTGTGTGTGTGTGTGTGTGTGTGTGTGTGTGTGTGTGTGTGTGTGTGTGTGTGTTTCACCCCATTCCAAGTGCTTTTGGGTCTGTTTTTAGAGGTGGTGATAAACACCCGGAGGTTAACAAAAACCCCTACAGACACTGGGCAAGCCATGTCTCCAGCAGATAAGATTAGCTCCCTGAAGCAGAAGCTTGACTCAGAGAGAAAGAGAACAAGAAGACTGGGGAAATTCAGGAAGAAAAACAAATCAAGAAAGAGGCAGCAAGAGCAGCAGAGGGTAAATATGGAGAAAAAGGAAAAGTAAGAGAAACTCCCATGGTACTGAATAAGGGCTCATTCATTCAGTCCGTGCAAAGTCCGTGGACGTAAGCATTCTGCAGACGCATACTTTCTGCGGGTGTCGTTTGGGAATGCTTTCATTGACTCCCGCGTTGTCACACGCGCCGTTAAGTCGAGTCACAATTTGACGCACACAATGTGGTACGCAAGTTTTCATCATGGCATCCCTGTGTTTGCATACCTACGTTGATTATGAATCAGCCTGAACTGCTGCGTTAGCCTGTTTGTGTCTGACCATGAGTCAGATAGGATCTATATGTACTGTATATGTGAGTATTGCAGACAACTTGTGTGTGTGAGAGAGAGAGTGTGTGGGTGATTGAGTGAGCAAGAAAGAGTGTGTGTGTTTGTGTGTTTGTGTGTATGTGTGAGAGAGAGAGTGTGAGTGAGTGAGTGAGTGAGTGAGTGAGTTTGTGTGTGTGTGTATGTGTGTGTGTGTGTGTGTGTGTAGGAGGCAGTGCTGTCATGCAGGGCCTCGCGACTGCTCCTAGCAGTGGCATTCATCTCAAGCCAAGCAGTGGGCGTCTCTAATGCGGAATATGTTTACGGGTGCAGGAATAGAATGCATTCCCCAGGCACCGCGCAGGGTGACGCTGTTTGAAGGGATTACAGCCAGCACTCTCACTCACCAGTGACAATTAACCTGTCCTGACCAAAGAACTCACTACCCAGTACACACATACACACACACACACACACACACACACACCACCGCAGCCATCATCCCCTTTGCCTTAGACGGCATTGCACACATCAATGCACAAACACCGCCAGTCACCCTCCTTCTGATGTTGTGGAGAGGTGCTGGAAGGGAAAAAAAGGCTGTTGCTTCCTGTTTAACACCCGGGGTGATGTGTGTTTGTAGAATTACATGATTGTTGTTTCACCAAATGTCGGTTCACCTCAGTTAAGTGTGTGTGTGTGTGTGTGTGTGTGTGTGTGTGTGTGTGTGTGTGTGTGTGTGTGTGTGTGTGTGTGTGTTGTGTGTGTGTGTGTGTGTGTGTGTGTGTGTTGCTACCATTACTGCTGAGTTGGAGCCGGTCTGGATCCTTGGCAGAGAGGGTGTGTGGGAGTTGCACGTGCCCAGAGGGAGTTGTAGGTTACACTAACACCCGGTTTTACCCTTGGCAAAGCAGGAGACGGCGGAAGAGTAAGGAAAAGCATCGACCAGCGCTCTCCAAGAACTGCAAGAGAAACTTTCGCTGCCTTTGTTTTGTTTTTTTTTTTTTTTTTTTTCTTTTAATTTGGTCACGCGCCACAGTGGGTGTCCACTTCCGTCACTGTTAATCGCCCCACGGAGGGGGTTGGGGAGCGAAGCACGTCTCAGAGAAACCAGTCTAAAACTAGCCCCCTCTGATGAGCCTGATTCCAGTAATTCCCTTATCATTACCTCCCACGATTGCCAGTATTCTACCGTTAACTACCGAGTAAGAGGCAGCGCGCACGCACGCTCACACATACACACTTGTTGCCAAGGCTGCATGCATCATGTTGTAATTTTTAGCTGAATGTTTTTATTTTTTTTTCTTTAAAAACGCCATTGCAGACAGTGTCAGTGCTAAGATGGGAGAGAGAGAGAGAGAGAGAGAGAGAGAGAGGGAAAGAGGCAGCAGAATGAGGCTCAGTACATGGCAGCCCATGTGTGTGGAACTGCAGGCTGTTGCGTAAGCCATGCCTGCACCACTAGTGGAGAATCATGTCCGCGTCGAGTCTCGTTCCCCGGCTCCTCAGTCAGAACATGAAAGAAATTGTGCGCACAACCTGATGAAAGGGGATTTTAATACAGTGCTTGAGTGTAGAGCGACGTTGCACTTCATCGGAGTCTCTCGCCTTGCCTTGCTTCGCCTCGCCTCTTCATCGCTAGCGTAGCAGCTCATTACTGTAACTCTTTCCCTTCCCCAAACAAACACCCTCTCTCCCTCTCTCTCTCTCTCCTGGCCAGTCTTCTCCTGGCCTTCTACTCTGGTCTCTTAGGGAGCTGGGCATGGCAGCACCTCGTCTACCTGTGGGTTGGCCTCCATGATTGCCACTGTGTGGACGTGACCAGTCTTTAGGGTCATCCGCACTGTCTCCCTTTCTCACTCTCCCTCTTTTCTCTCTCTCTCGCTCTTTCTCTCTCTCTCTCTTTGTGTCTCTCTCTGTCTGTCTATCTCTGTCTGTAACCCGTTCTCCTCATTTTCTCTCTGCGATGGGGGAGAGTAGTGGCAATGAGCTCATGAATATTTACTGTCTGTAGGGGCCGCCAGCTCAGAGACAAACAGCCCAGTTAATATTTGATGTCTGTTGCTTTAGAGTGCGCACACAGTAGATGGAACATTGCCTTTTGTGTGTGTGTGTGTGTGTGTGTGTGTGTGTGTGTGTGTGTGTGTGTGTGTGTGTGTGTGTGTGTGTGTGAGAGCGAGAGATTGGCAATGGGAGTGTTTGTGTCGATGAAAAGGTATTGTGTTTTTACTTTCTGGTTGGGTGTGTGTCTGAATGAGAGTCTGCTGGTGTGTGTGTGTGTGTGTGTCTGTCTGTGAGAGAGTGCGTGTGTGTGAGTTTGCGGGGGAGAGATTGCTGTTTAACTCAGGCCACTGTGCTTAATGTCCCATCACCACCCGTGTAGGAGAATTTGTTTTCCCTTTGGCCTTAGCCATTCTGGCCTGTCAATAATTACCATATCAGTTTCTCTGTAATTTGCCACGCTAAAAAATGAAAGACACAGCAGACAGCACTCAAAAACAAAAGAGCTGTCCATGTTGTATTCCTTTTGGCTGAACAACGTCGTCAAATAGTGGTTGTGTACTGTGTTGACAAATACAGTTAGTTGACTGATATTTAGCAGACTTTTCTACCTGAAGTAACATGTACTCGCCACAGCAAGTTTCATATTCACTCATCAATGAGCATAGCTAAGATGGCGTGTAACTACCATTATGACAATATTTTTATGAAAAAGATCTTGTGTTTGGAAGTGTGGAAGTTTGTTATAAAAAATCTAAAACTTTTCCCCCCCCTTGTCTGTGTTGTGTCTCCCACAGGACTTGGAGGTCCTGTCTCAGGAGATTGTCCGCCTAAGCAAAGACTCAGAGCCCAGCAAGCCGCCCGAGACGACCGGCTAAGGCTGGCCCTGCCTCTCGTCCTCTAAAAGAGAAAAACACAAAACAAAAAACACACACACCTCTTCCACTCATCCTCTCATCACTCTGTTTCTATGGCTACCATGAGGATTCTGCCCGTCCTTGTGTGTGTGGCTGAGAAAACTGGTCCCTCCGGTGGGGAGAGAAAAGGCAAAAGTTTTGAGTCGGGTGACTGACAGAGTGTCTGCTCTTTTATAACTTATTTACTACTGAATGTATTTGCTGTAACATCTGTTTGTTTGTTGTTGTTATTATTTCTGGAACTTTTATCTCTGTAACTTGTAAAAGTAAGACACAAAAAAGGCAGGTGAACTAGAATATGCCCCCCCCGCCCCCCAGCACCACGTCCTACAGTGAAAAAGCTAGCAAAAGCTGCTAAGAGATCTGCGTGCAGTGTGTTGCGGAGGTGCTAACTGCAATGGGAGACCTAATCGTGTGGGATGGATGGACGGGTGGGATGGATGGACGGATGGGTGGGTGAGGGGATGACTCAATACACCACTGACTGATATTCACGGGACAGATTAGCTGACATGCTGAGCTTCGGCAGAACAAGCTTTCCGTTCCGCTTGCCTGTAAACCAGAAGGCTCTTGCTTGGCCTATGCTTTCATATACATTTCATACACGAAAGTTCATCTACTTGATTTGTTACTTGTGGTGTTTTTTTGTTTTCATCTCTATGTGTGTGATTGCTGTACATATACGTATATACATGAATTGTTATGATCAAGGCAACTGTAATTTATTTGTTTCGAAAAAATCAAAACTCTTTTTGTCTAAAGCAATATTATGTAGATGCTATAAAAGAAATACCAAAAGGATAGCTCTTTGACACACTTTATGATCCCTGATCCTAAAAGGAGTTCAGAAAGTCATTTAAGTTCATCTGGAGCTCATTAAGGTGAACAGTTTTAGGAAAGAAAAAAGGCGACGTCCTATTTGCGGTGACGGCACTTTTATAGCTTTCTGCTTCTCGCCCGCATCTCTGTGGCAGGGCAAGGCAACACGAAATCCATCTCCCTCTAATTATGTCATCATCTCTGATCGCTCAGCCTGTCGCCTCTGTTCTCTCCTCCAGCCTACTTGAATGATGCAGTCGACCAGAACGCAATGTCCCCTGGTCCTTAGCGCGGCAGCGACTTTCACTACAAACTGGTACGGGTCTGGCTCGTAACCGAGGTACATAACCGGGTCAGACAGGGATGAATGCATGAAGCACTAAACCTGGCTGACACAGCTTTAGTTCACACAACGTTTAACCCCACCTAGCTCAACGGACGAGGGCCGTCGGTGTTTGCCGTGTGTGTAATTCTGGTTTTCTTTGCCGTCGCCCCCCCAGAAAATTACAGGTCAGGTGATTAACTGCTTGAAGCTGTTGCTCTGAAACTCTGCCCGACTCTTTCCACATCTAGCGCGCATGTTCGAGATCATTCCACTGTTACCCATACAGATACTTTGTGTGTGTGCGTGTGTGTGTGTTTCATTCATTTTGTACACATTTTATTGTGTATCAAGTGCAAAAAAGAAGATATTCAGTCTAGCTCGAGTGCGAGTCTCAGATGTGACTTTGACAGCTGGTCTGTGATGTTGCGAAGGCTAGGGTGAGCTCCAAGCGCTTCTGATGGAGGCTGATACTATATGCTGAACCCTTGGAGTATGTGACCCCTTCCTTCAGATGTAGTGCCGGTAGTGAGTGTGTGTGTTGTGTGTGTGTGTGTGTGTATGTATGTTACCTGTATACTTGGGCTGTCTTTATCACTTGATTGTTCATGTTCCCTCATATACATATATACCTTTTTAGCATATATATATATATATATACAGTACATTGAACTTGAATGCAGTGACCACGCCATCTGTGCAAAGCCCAGTTGTTTGTTTTAAGAGGTATGCCTTTAGACATTCTTTCCATGGAAATGTTGCGTTGAAAAGTTTTTAGTTAGTTGCAGCCACTTTTTCCCTGATGGAGAGGTCCTTGGTGGACCCAGTCAGTGACTTGTGCTGCTGTCTTTCAGGCCTTCAATGAAGTCACATTTGGAATGTATTTATTTTTTTGTCTTTGTTTTTTTTCCTTCCTTAATGTAACTGGAAGCAGGCTATCAATCTCAATATTTAACTTGATCATTCTTGGCTGTAAATCTTTTTAAGTGATAATACTAACTTTCTACATAATGTTTTATCTGTTTAATTTGGTTTTGTCCTTGATGTGAAAAATCTCTCACTCTCACAATCATTTGCATGTTTGTTAATCCAGACCTTTGAGAAAAATTACTTTTGTCATTCATTTAGATGACCTAACACATGATTTCAAAGGCAATTGAACTAACCTTCACTTGTGGTTCATGCAACTAGGATCTTGGCCTGTAATTTTAAGCATCTAATCAGCCTTCCTATTTAGGTATTGCTTTCCACAGAAAGAAAAAAAATTAAAGAAAGACTTAATTGCTGTTGTTGCCTTCCGATGTTTTTTTGGTTTCTATCGCAGTTTTATCATTTGAACAGTTCTTTAATTAGTGTCCTAACAAGGGCCCTGTTAGTTATCTCTGTGATAAAACTCTACAGCAACCTTCCTCCAACCTCACCACCTCCCCACCTCCCCCTCCCCTTTTCTCCTCTACATATTTACATTTGTGCATTTGTCAGGCTGGCTACTCAGCAAAATGATGACTTGCAACGTCAATAAAAAATGGCTGAACATAATCATTTCCTGTTGTGGTTATTGGTGCTGTTGCAGGCTGCTGAAGTGGACGTCATTCCACACCGCTGCTTTCACATGCTTGTGATTTAGGGTATAGAGGCAGGCCAGAGCATAAGATGCATTATGAAGACTTCAGTTGGGCATGAGTTAAGTATACCGTCAAGTTATGTGGAGTGAAAGTGACCCTATATGGAACTATTAAATATTTACATAGATCATGTTGATGAATATACGCAGACGTAGTCGAACATGTAGCTGAATGTACACAGTATTCTGTCATTTTCGGTCATCTGTGTCTTGTGTCAGTGGGTAGATTAATGCCTTAGTGTAGCATATTTGTTTGTGTGCATAATAGACTCAAAAATGTGCAAAAATGTAATTCCGCCCCCTCCCTTTTTTTTTTTTTTTTTTTTTAAAAAGGTTCTTCAAAATACTCTTTCATCCCCTGTGCTAGTGTTCCCTCTCATGTACAGACATGGGCAGCACTCTGCGCTGTACTTTTCTTCTTCACTGCCCCATTGCCTAATGAAATCCATTCACTCACTCATCTGCCTCCTCTCTCTCTCTGTTGCATTCAGATCTGCTTGCTGCCTTCAACAGTCATTTCTCATTCCAGTTAGCCCAAGTGATGTATCTGTAATCACAGATTCTCCATTTATTCTGTAATTAATCTTTCGATTGGATTCTGGGACAGGAAAACAATCTTTAAAGCCACGAATGGGCTGCCTATCTTTTTTTTTTAGGAGATCCTTAGAAATTTTATTTTTTTATTTTTGTTTTATTTTTCACATTAGTCAGTACTGCCATCTTGTCATCAAAATATTTTTGTCCATGTGTATATCTCCCTGGAGGCGATAGGCCTTTTTATAGTCGTTGGGAGAGGATTTTCTGTCTCCTATCTTTCATAACCAAAGAGCTTGTCTGAAACGAGGACATTCAAAATGCAAATTATGCCTCAAAACCTTAAAAGGGATTTAGGGGTGTCTTTGTATTCTAGCAAAGGGTTCATAATTTTTGGATTGTCAGACCTATTAACCTTTCCAGGTGGATTTTGAGATAATCAAAATATGTTCATACTTACAGGTAAACCAGTAAGCTGTACAGTCATAGCGCTTAGCTGATAGCAGCCACAGTGCGGCTGATGTATTTGAAATCAATATGTTTTAAGGAATGGAATTATCTTGCAAAGAGATTGGGAATGGAATTCAATAACCCCACCATGGTCGGGATAACACAAGTGGCAATCAATCCAGAGTTAAAGATGCATGTTAGTCTCATCCTTGACCTTTCCTCTGTAGCTTTCCCCGCTGGACTGTATGTTGGCATGGATATCCTTTTTGACTGTCTCTGTCACCAGCTGTCTTAGTGTCTTAAGACTGAGCTTTTAAGTCTTCATTAACACACTCTGCCTCACAGACAACTGGGTCCTGGTCATCTCATGAGGACGATGGCAACAGAGCTGTAGTGTCTTGGAGTGGGGGGAGGCAGTATAAGGGGCTTCATGAATAACACTGGCCTTGCATTGTGGGTATTGACTGACAAGTAGGTGATATAAATGGAAATGCTATGAAACAGTATCCAGGCTAGTCATGCTAGAAGAGGGTGACAGGGCTGTAGTTCATCTGCCTACATGCCATCAGACCCACTTTTGACAATGCTACTTGTCATGTTTATAGGGTGTACGATGTGCATTTACTTGCAAAAGCATACCCTCACCCTTGTCCATGGCCAGCTACATCAGCAATTAGAGTTTTAGACCTTGTTCTTCAGTGCAGGTATGCATTGTAGAAAATGGCGTAATTGCAATCGAAGGTTGCACACGTTTGGGTCGAAAAAGCTGATGGAAAAGCTGTTTTCTTTTGAGATGGGGGTTTTGCAGGTCCTTTAGACCTTGATCAGATTGATTATTTGGAGGGAAGGGTTCATTGATCTTAGGTTATAAATGAGCAATCAATCAAAGTTAAGCAGGTGCCCAAAAGCACTACATCAGATGAAATTTTTGTTTCCCACCCTCACTTCCCATGCTAATGTGTTTGACTGCTGCTTCAATATACCAAATAAAGTGTATGGTGATGGTAAGATTTCTAGCTAAATATTTAGTTTATCTGTGATTGTTCCCACAGAGAAAATTAAAAGCAAATTCACTTGATTTAGTGGCATTCAACTTTCCACACTGGAATGTAGTAAAATGAAGGTTCTGTCATTGACCTGGTGGAGTACACACACACATTCTCTATCACACACACACATACAGACACACTCACAGAGGCAGAGAGAGAGGGGGGGGGGGGGGCTTACACAGGAAGCACATGGATTGCCTGAGAAAGAAAAGTTGCAGAGACTGAAGTAGGACAAGCCATTAAAAATTCACATGGAGGTGAATGGCTTGAAATATTTATACATCATAAAAACACACAAAAATGTAGGAAAGGCCAGTCTAAAATGAACTTTGCAAAAATAGAGAAACATTTCAGGCCCAGGTGACCTGATGGGAGTTGTCTTGCTTGTTAGAGAGACGTTTACCTCCTCAAAAAAAGGAAGACGAACGGAAGGCTGCAGCAGAAGGAGATGTACTTCAGCACCAGGAAGTGAAGCGCACGGGCCATTTTGAATCTGTGCGTTGCCTGTGTTGCCTCTGCCCATAAAATTGTCATGAAATACAGCACCATGTGTCAATCCAGGCCTTTTTTTTGTCGCCTCTTTTTTTGTCCATTAAGCACTGACTGTTACAGCTCACAGGCATTTACCCTGGTTGCCTTGTGAGCTGGAAAGAGACACTTTTATTGCCTACCTGTGTTGTGATTTACTGTTGTTCTGTGATTGACGGGCAAGCTTGAGGAGAAGGGGACTTACTGGAGACATCCTCCATTGAGTCTCCAGTGACATCTGCACCCAAACCTCCTCTGGATGGTTGATTACTCTGGAGTAGAGACCACACACCCACTTAATAAACGTGACCCAAGATTGGATGGGAAGCTGGAAAAAAAATACGTTTTTTATTTAAGACAGAATCAACACTTGAGAACTACATATGCAGTGGCTGTGTTGCTGGTCGAGGTCCTCAGTTAATGCTTCATTGAGTCTTATAGAGACCTCTCCCCCACCCCCCACCTCCCACCCCTCTTTGTAGCACTAATTACCTTCCCTGTGTTTTCCTGGGCACCAGTGGGAAATGAAGAGTCTAAAGGTGAGCCCAAGTTTCTATTGAGTTCATTCAGAAGAAGATATCGACAAATTCAGATGTTGAGGTTAATTGTGGTGCCACTCCACCAACCTGTCAAATCTGTTTTTAATTAAACACAATACAGCAGAGGGGCCAGCTCTAGACCTTTGCAATTAGTCAAGGTTTGGGCGGTCAGGGTTCCACATTGGATTAGAATCGGTACAGTGGAGTACTTTATTTGTAATGATTTCTTTTTGGCACTTCTGTACCAAACTCTTGGTAAAACAAGGTTTCTGTTAAGCATTGTTGTTTATAGTTTTACACTACATATGACCAGGAGGTGGGTGATTTGGCAAAACTGTTGACAAAAATTGCATCCTCTGAGTTCTGCAAAAATTCTCTACATGGATGGTAGTCAATTCCAATGAGCAAAACCAACAGCAGTGAGCACACACAAGAGAACAGATGGGTTAGTGTGGAGTGGAACTGTGCTTCAACTCAGTGTGGGGGGAAAAAAACAGCCATAAATTGAACATGAGGCAGGGTGACCAACATTTGGAGGTTTGCTGTAGTTGGAGAGGAATTCGTAGAAAAATGCCTGCAGCAGGAACCAATTGCTTTCTCCTCACTGTCAGGGAAAAGGTAATGTCGCTCAGTTTCTATGCTCCATATGTCATGAGGAATGGATTCTGCTGCATAAGCTTAAATTTCATTCCCGCACCACACATAATGCAGAGGCGGCCTGCTTTGGATATGGCTACCACATGCTAGTAAATATTTCATGTTTGCGAGATTATTTTTAGTTTGCTGCAGACATGGAGCTCGACACATTTGTACATTGATTACTTCCATATCGCTTAAGCAGTGGGCCTTTAATTTTTCACCAAGTGCCAGCTGATGACATGGAAAAAAACAAACCTGGCATTATGGGCTGGTTGTTTAGCAAAAAGAGACTAACCACATACCTGAGAACTTTAATGCAGTCCAGAGAACATGCATATGACAGCAGATAAAAAAGGAGAAACGTTTGCTGAATGTGCATGTTAGAATCTGACCTCAGCAGTCTTCCAGGATGTAGATAAATACCTTTAGTTTAGAATCAGTTAAATTCAGTTTTTAAGACATAGCTTAAAAGGCACCATGGCATTTTGTAGGTCAGGGACCCAGAATTTATTTTCTTCATTGTTGAGCCATTATTGTAAAGAATATGTACACTCATTATATGCATTTAATAGAAATTCTTGACATTCAGTTGTGAAAGTGTGCTATTATGTTTTACAGACATTGTTTTACTGACTTAAAATATAAGTAACTAGTTTGCCTTCCTCAGGTCTACAACTACAACTTAAGATATGCTGTGGGAAGACCAAGCATCTGTCTGTCTGACTGTCCATCTGTCCAGTATGGATGAGAAAACAGAGCTGCACACTTCGGCGAGCCAAGCATCCCAGCATGCATTTCTTCTCATGGCTGACCACTCATGTAACGTATGGGTGACCTACATACAAAGTTCAAGAGATGGAAAGCAAGTCAGGGAGAAAAGAATTAGAATGCAGTCCAACACTTCAGTTTTGTAGGCTAGTTTTATTTACCCAGTGCAGTATAGACCTCCACACTTCGATGCCAGTTGTCATGCCACCCTCATGCTGAACTGCAGCAGTGTAATCATTTGTGTTTATAATAAACCTGAATCATGCAAAACTCCACACTCTTTCATCTCTCCACTATGCATTTATTCATTTTTGTAAACATTCATTAATTTGCTCAACAACAGAAATAAATGGCCTCTGTAGCCTTTGTCATCCACTGACAGGACTAAAGGGTTCTGTGATGTGGGAGTTCTTAGTCATGTGACCATTCGCTTAGGAGAGGCACAGTTGCAGAGTTGTCAGTGTATTTGGTGAAACTCATCTGGGCCGGCTCTCGTGTTACAAGCAAATGCTTTCCCCAGTTTCTCCATTAAGCGTTCTCACCACTGTTGTTTTGAGTACATATGTCAATGCCTATACACACACACACACACACCAGGACTGAGGCACAACATAAAAAACTAAAACTAAAGGCAAGATTCTGAATGGCTGAAGGGTCTATAGTAAGGAGTTGCTAAATGGAATTTTCATTTTTGGACATCTAGCTAAATCTTCATTTTTGGCATTTTCTTTATGCTAAAAGAAAAAAAAAACAAAATTTAATTTTGTAGAGGTCATGATAAAGGTCGTGTGAGAGTTTTTATTATTTATTCATTTATTTTATTTCAATTTCATGTACAGCAAACATGGGCCTACTCATGAGAAATATTCAACAACTGAAAATATGATACGATATAAATACATTTCTGTTTATACTGTTCAAATGATGAGTTTGGTCTGATGGCTCCAATATACCCTCTCACTACAGTTTAATCCCAACCTGACCAAAAGCAATTGTAACAGTAATCCAATTTCCTAGAATTAAATGATTCTCCCTACTTCAAGCTATGTCACACTGCATCACTGTCTTATTATCTTTCAGGGGAGAGGGAGCCGACTTGACTAAAGAAAAGAGGATAGGAACACACACTTGGGTCTCTTGGGTATGTTGGTGTAAATAGGACTTGTGGCCTCTTCCTCATTGCTCTACCAATATCTGCTACCTCAGAGAGGAAGAGCAGTCTGCAGGAAAATACAATGTGCTTTTTTTATATACACGACAAAGTGCAATACGTTATTGGGGTTGGATTTCACTGAGATGCAGTTTGATTCAACTCTGTAGCGATAAAAGTAGTGTAGCAGTGTAGCGTAAGGCATTTGAACATCTGCACATGCATCCATGTGCCCCATTTAATGTGTATGTCCACTGTCTGTCATGGTCTCTGTCACTCATAACCTTTGTAGAAGTTGTATGATGTACGCTGCATGATCAACTTATTTAGGTGAATTAGGAGAGTTAGGTCCTGATGACAAACCGCCCCATTTATTTCTTGGGTAAAATCCCAGTAAGTCTGTTCTCTCTAAAAGATAACCATGTGTCATACTTTAAAGCGCTATGACCGGATTACTGTCTTGACTTAAAATGATTTGACATGTAGAGTACATCTCGGTGAAAATAGACTGACATTTTGTTTTGTGTGCTTATATTTACATTCATTTTTTCATGCAATCCAAATGAGCTGCCTGGAGATACTGAGGCTGAAAACTGACACTATTATACATACAAGCCTAGTGCCAACTCTGCCTGTTTCATAAACATCGTCACTTCCATAATTAGCTGACCTTGTAGGCATGAATGAGAACAATTTTCAGTTTCACTCCTTTATGAATTCTCATATAGAGGAGGTAAAAGCGGAGGAATATTCAATTATCTTTGACATTAGTTGTCACACAATGTCTTAAAAGTGATATTGTGTAGGATATTTATCTTTAATGTTTCTATACGGCCTAAATCACAGACAAGATTTTGAGTTAGAAGGATTTCCCCTCATTTAACAAGACATAAAAAGCGTCTCCAGTCTTCATCATGGGAAACACTAAAGGCCTGTGACCTCCTCCTGGTCATCTCCAAATGGATGAGGGGAAGACAGTGGGAATCTCAGAGAGAGAGAGAGAGAGAGAGAGAGAGAGAAAATAGAGGGAAGGAGGGATGGCTTGGAAATGGAATCTTGAGTCATGGCGTTTGAAAAATTGAACGGCTTTCCTTTTACTCTTCACAGCTAACTATAAATAGCTTAGCATCTTCTCCATGCTTTGGAGAAACCGAAGTAAGCTAAAACAGACGGGGGAGGGGTGGTGTGTGTGTGTGTGTGTGTGTGTGTGTGTGTGTGTGTGTGTGTGTGTGTGTGAGTGTGTCATTCACATGAGTCCTGTCTGTAGTCTTGTCACCCAGCTCTCATTAAGCTGTTAAAATAGAAGGGCCGACAGTATTCTCTCCTCTTTCTCACCTGCAATAACTCTGGCCGCCTGTTTAGTTAACCCCCCCCCCCCACCCCCCCCCCACCCCCTTAATCTCCCAGAAGTGAAATCCCCTTTATGTGCGCAAGGGGGGTCCATAGGACGGCGCTACAAAGTTCCATAATTGCACTATCGTGATTTTTTAATGAGAGCGAGGTAATAAAAAGCCTCCCATGCAGCCAGTAGGGACTGAGAGCTCATTTATGTGCGTCATCACCGTGTCTTTCATAACGATAGCACTGACTTCGCCCAGGCTCACAGCACACACTTCATTGAGATTTATGCCACAGAGATCACTCAACAGCAATGCAACGATGGAGCGAAGAAAACAAACAGGTTCTTTTTTTAACTGGCCTTGGCCTGACACGTTGATTTTCTTTGAATTATCTGTGATTATACTGCAAATGTCTTCAGAGTGTGGGACGACTGCAAAAAATTGAGAGTAAAACAATCCATCAAGCATGCAACACATAAAGATTCAGCACACTCACTATCTTTGACTACCATTGTGTATGAATATATAGCGCAAATGGGCCATAAATCGAGAATCTGACGTTATTTCCTCGTAGTGAAGCAGCAAACCATGTTGTCTGTGTGAGTGATGGTGTGCAATTTCTTCTATTTCAACTGAGTAATTGGTATCATCTGTTTTCCCTGCTCACGAGGGGTGCCTAGTCCGTGGCGGTGGCAGCACCCATGTCGGAGAACATGTGACTCAGCCCAGGCTGGGTTTTCCGGAGCCTCGTGGCAGGAGCTACAGTCAGAAGAGCAGCGGCAAATGTTGAAAAGGTCCTATTGATTTTTCCCATCTCTGTGTCTGAATGTCATGAAATCTGCCTGAGCTTTTGTATCTGTGAGGATGTGAGTAAGAGTATGTGGTTGTGTGTGTGTGTGTGTGTGTGTGTGTGTGTGTGTGTGAGTGTATGTATGATTATAGCACCATGAGCTTTCAGTGTGTGTGTGTGTGTGTAATTACAGCAGTGTGTGCACTCTCAGTGTGGGAGGCTGTCAGGGAGAGTGTGTGGGAGCATCCTAATTGACAGTGAGGGCCCTAAGATTTTTTATGTTTTGTTTTGTAACCCTCCATGGTAGAGAAAAATTCTTCTCTTACAGTGCATTTCTTCCCATTAAGGTTTACATGCTTGTGCTTGTAAAGCTCCCCTTCTTCAGATGTATGCCAAAGCTCAAAAACTTTCTAGATTTCCAGAAGATTCATGGTCAATTGAAAACTGGTGATGTCTTTATATTAAAAAAATATATAGATATAGGTAGTCTGTAAACTTAACAAGGCTATGTTCTCAAATCTTCTTCATGTTGTAGATCATGTCCCCCGTATGATGTCAATCATATTTGAAGCCCCACCATCATATGTGGTGAGCAACATGTCATGAATCATCTGAGCCAGAGATGAAGGCTACATCATGTGTGCTTGGTGTGTTCAAGGATTTATGCTTTTGTCCCTGCCGCAGAATTGCATACACTGTTGAAATCCCGTGCGAAAAAGAGACACGATGCTGTGTTTGCACACGATCCAGTATGTAATACTTGCTGTGCCAGAGAGACATCTGTACTTAATGCAGTTGATAGACACGCACAGTGTCGCATGGTGCTATCTGCTTCGCTGCGTTGCAATTCGAAGTGAGCGCCGTGCCTCCAGTGAAGAGTGGTGGGTTGCATCAGCGGCGTACGATTAACCGTAAGAGGGAGAGAGAGAGAGCACTGTGTGCTCAATGTTTTTGCTGTGGGAAGAGGGAGTAGCAGTGGTCACAGGCAGCTAATGAATGTCCTGTCATCTGTCACTGACTGCACTGCAGACTGAGCTCTCCATTACATGTCATCCTCACAGAAGCAAGTTGTAGTATTATAAGCAGAAAAGGTTTTATTAATCCCACACTCAATCCCACACATTCAGTGAAAATTGAGCTAATTCTGCTTAGTAAATGTGCCTGGGGTGCACCTGTGTGACTAAGTGTGTGTGTGTGCCTGCTGATGTAATTGTGTGTGTGTGTATGTGTGTGTGTGTGTGTGTGTGTGTGTGTGTGTATGTAAATTGGGGGTGTAATTACATACAATTCAACACAGCATTGTTAAAGTGGCAGTGATTGTTTGTGGGCCTGGTCATCTGAGTCGTTGGAACTGTGACAATACGCACACAGAGACACACACACACACACACACACACACACACACTTTCACTAGTTCCAGATTGTTTGTGTGTGTGTGTGTGTGTGTATATGTGTGCGTGCGTGTGTGTATGTGTGAGTGGGAACTTGGACTGGGAGGCCCAACCTCCTGGCCCCCTGAACTATGACTATGATCTATGACGTTTATAACATAATGACAACTGTTTTATGGCTCCCTCAAGGGGAAGACTAATTTATTTCACTGGTCAATTTCCCTGAGCAAAGCTGCCCTCTTCAGTTTCTCTCTCTCTCTCTTTCTCTCTCTCTCTCTCTTCCAACCCGGTCCAATTCATTAGCCTGGCTGTGCTTGTAAACCTGTACCTTATGATGCTCTCAGGCTGAGGTTATATTGGTAGTGACAGTCCATTAAATTCACCATCAGGAGCCAGTGTAATTCCTCCCTACCTGCCGTCATGACGGTCAGCAGTGTGCTCCATTGCAGAGAGAGTGCGACACCACAACTCATGACTTCCCTCCTGGCGTCTCCCGTACTGATGTCAGCGCGCTGTAATATGTGAGCCTTCATGGCAGATTAGTCTGGCAAGATCCGTACTGTTTGCCCTCATAAAAACATATAGACGCTCAGATTTTTTGTGAATGTGCAGTCCATCAAAATTGAATAGGGAGCCAATTCTGCAGAGGCTTTGCTTTGGAAGGTCATGAGACTGCCACGATCAATGGATGATTTAGCGAAGGCATAGGTTGTTTAACATCTTCATGAAATACAGAGATTTCTCTCCAGCAGTTTAGGAATTTACATTAGCAGGCTAAGGTGTAGGTTTAAATAAAAAGGGATTTATTTGTCTTCGTAAATGAGTGAGCTGAGAAAGAGAACCTAATACCCCAAAGGGTAATTGCATATAGCTGATGAGGCTCTCGTAGGCAGAGATGATCTCTTTACTGAAGGTACACACACCCACCACACACACACACACACACACACACACAGGCTTATCTTTGCATTGTTAAATCGACTATGAACACAAAATGCAGTCATTGTACACTCTCCGCCATAGAAAACAACCTTAATAAGAGCCCGACGTAGGCTCGCTGCAGCTTTTTGTGTGCGGAGATTGCTGTGGAAAATCGGGGATTGCCATGCATAATGAGGAACACAGAGTAATGGGGGGTGGAGGAGGAGGAGGAGGAGGCTTGAGAGCACTCAGGCTGAAGTTTACACAAACACAAAGAAAAAAGAACGGACCACTACTGCGTACTATGGAGTTCTTAATACTTAGAGCGATGTGATACCATTTACATTTATGCATTTAGCGGAAATGCTTTTATCCAAAGCGACTTACATTTTGTCAACTATCAAATATCAATCAGTCTCCCCTGGAGCAACTTAGGTTTAAGTGCCTTGCTCAGGGGCACAACAGTGGCAGCTGGGATTCTAACCCACAACCTTGGTCCACCATTGCCCGGAAAGGGAGCCTTGTATGATACCACTACACTACTGTACCACAGTATACCAACATGGGAACATGGCTGCACACAGTTAACACATCACTGTTGATTTCCTGGACTCCAAACCATTACCTTGTTCCCTATGAATCAAATGACCCGCACTGGAGGTTGCTGTGTGCCTTAATCTGTTGACACAAAAGGCTTTCCAAAATCAATCAATGGCACGTTAGACTCTAGACATCTGAAAAAAAAAAGACTGTCTCGGGCTGTCTGCTTTTGTGTGACAGCGCGGTAAGTTATTACGGGCTAAATGAACACCAAAGCCTCATAGTTGCGTCGGCCTGTGACGGCCCACAGATTAAATTCCATTGCATCAATGCCAGCTGCGCCGTAGCTGGCTTCATTCATTATCCATTGTCTACCTGAGGCTTAAGAAAGGCTGAGTTGCCAAACTCAGACATGATGATGAAAGGGATATGGAGAGCTCTGTTGTCAGACAGAGATGGAGAGGACGAGACTCAAGCACAGCCGTCACTGAATGCCATGCTATTGATTTCACTGACAAATGTACCAACAATGTTTTTTCCCCTCATATATTTTTTTTAAATCCTGATTTCTAGTGTGTGTGTGGTTTTTCTATAGAAAATATAACAACATGATTGAAAATTGGTCAACCAAAGACACATGCAAACACACGCACACACATACATACATACAATGCATGATGCAACACAAGCCTATGGCAAAATAGCATATAGCGGATAAGAAGCAGGTGATAATTGCCAGTATTGTTTGGCAGGAAGACAAATGATGGTGAGACGGAAGGAGAAGATCAGGTTAATGAAATGGAAAGCGGCTCACAGGATTTGACTGTCTGAGAACGAACAGGCAGTGACACTCATATAATGGACTTGTCAGAGGTGTACTCCCAAACAAAATGGAGCTAGAGCCAGGTGTACCTCTCAAATTGCCCCCTTGGCGTAGTCTGATCTACAGCACAAGCTCCACCAAGGCCCTGAGTAGACTAATCAGAGAATGCCACTTAATATGACAAAGCAAAAGGTTTTTTTTTTTTAATGTAACTGCCATTACGTTCCTGTCAGTTTATCTGACATGACATGACATGATGGTCACTGTGGCTCATTTTGTACCGTAACATAGTGAGGTCAGCGCTCGCTTGTCATTAAAACAGGTCAGAGAACTATAATGTACTGTTCAACTTTAGAAATAAAAGGAGAGGGGTCTATGAATAGCCGCCACATTGTTTTGAACAGCTGTCAGAAGCGATCTTGTAATTGGGGCTTGTTTTCTCCAAACGAATGATCTCCAATGGTTGATTTACTTCAAGCTCTTAGCAGAGCACTTGTTCAGGATTTTGTTGTTTGTATGAAACAACGTATGTTGTCTTTATTAAATTGAAGTTCAGCTCTCTGTTTTAAGGCCTGTAGAGGAAACAGAAGACACTTAGTTTGGCATGTCTGCTGTCATTCATTGATAAATTGTACTGCATGATTAATTTCCTCTATAATGTCAAGCCAAATCCAGAAAAAGACAAAAATAGCTAAACTTACAGGAAAACACACTGGCCTACACATTTCACCCAGTTTAAAAATACATGAGCAACAGTTAAACTATTCATCACTGTCAATTGGAGCAGGTAAAGAGAAATCAACCATCACACACACAAATGGACTGAGGCTAAAGAGAGAGCGCATTGTCAAGGCTCATTCATGGACTAATAGAATTGCTAAACCAGTATTAAATATGCTCTCTCCAGGCCTTGCTTGACTTGCATTCATTTCACTATGGGAGACACAGAAATGCTTCTGTACCCTAAAACCCTGCATTGATGTTCTGTTTGGCGCATAAAAACGACTGAGGAGAAATATAGTCAGGAATAAAAGAGAGTGGCCATTAACAAAAGGCAATCTATCTGGTAATAGAAATCATTATAGAAGCATCATGAATAAATAATGTGTCCTCTTTCCTTTCCCCCTGTATTTGTGTGTCTGCCACAATATCTCTTTCCATCTCTCCCTTCCTCTTTCTCTCTCTCTTTCTTTCCCCACTCTACTTTCTCCTTCTCCCATCCCTTTATCACCCTCTCAGGACTCAGGGTTCTGGTCATGCAACAGACGGCATACCTCTATACAGTTTTAGCACTTCCATGGACTGGATTTAGTGAAGAGTGGGGGAACTGGGACACTTAATTGAAATCTGATCAAGTCGATGGGGAAAGCGGAGAGAACTTGTAATCCTGAATTGCTAAAGGGTGGATTCCTGAGAGAGGGAGAAGGAGGAAAGGAGAGCGAGAAAGAGAGGAAGACAGAGAGAGTGGAAGAGAGATGGGAAAAAAAGACAGAGAAAGAGGGAGTGATTATTCTCCTCCACTGCATGGGGTGCAAAGTGACTCATTTTCACAGCTTGTCAATATACTGTGCGCCTCTAAAGAAAAATGAACCATTAGTGCGGAGAAAAAAAAAGATAACCATCTATGATGTTTTTGGAGGGCTTGGGAAAACCAGGCAGTGCGCCAAGCCATTGCGCTATGCCTCAGCCCAAACAAGAGGTATCCTCACTGGCATGATGTTTTTTAATGAATCTGTAGCACATGGGCACAGGCTTCTATTTTCCCTGGTGACTTCAAAAAGATTGTATTACATTGTCAACAAAAATTACTCCTGAAAATTCAACTACACAATATGCCCATGTTCAATTATGTGGTTCACATTTATTTTGTTTGCACAGAATTTTGGACAGCTACCCTCTGAAATAAACGCTCATCATTGCAATGTATAAAAACTGAATGTAATTTTTCCATGAATTCTTTAATACTCCAGTCTGCAAAAAAACAACAATAGTCTGTCTTCTAAAACAACAAATGTTTTCATTCCTCTCACTATGTAGACGTAGTCTTTTAGCTACATTTGTCCTTTCAGCCAAACTTTTGTGTCAGTTGCTACTCTGAAAGATCTGCACGTACTGTTGTTATGTAGAGTATTTTTAGAACATTCCAGAATAAGATGCAGTGCCTACTGCCTATCTACATTTCATCTCAGAAGGAAAATATTAGAACGGGCATCAACATTCATTCTATTACAGTCCCAAGTTACCTCACATCACATGTAATGTCATGAAGTCTGCTGTCACTCAAACTCCACTTTGCACAGAAATAGAGAGAAAAAAGACAAAGAGTTATGTTATTCGGTTTGCATATTATTATGTTTTTCTATTAGTTACAACTCATACAATGAGATTATTCAACATGAATACCAGTTAGAAGATTTTTAGCTATTCCAGTGCCTGCTGATTACATACACCCCAAGTTGTATAGCACTAGGCAGTGCCGCTGTAGTAACTCAATATTGTATTTTGCTACAGTACTACATCAGGGTACAAAGCTCCCAAATTCTCCATTCTAACAACCAATCAGTGAACAGAAACTGAAGGCTGAACCAATAGGTTTAAAGTTCAAACAAAGTATCCATCCACCACGGAGTAAGAGTATGCCTACCGAGGGTGACCAAATTCTTTTCACAAAGTGAACCAAAGTGATAGTAGCCTATTGGCTGGCATGGTACTAGGTAGGTACTAGGTTCTGAAAGCTTGCCTTTGGTTAGAGTTTAGAGTGTTGATAACTTATGTACAGGGCAAATGTCACATTGTCCCATCCATAACGACAATAAAATGGCAGGTATTTGTATTACATGAAAGATTTTTGGGAAATTTGGGTATTAATTCAGCTGTTGAGGTTACATGACATAAATGTTCAACATATTTAAATAATATTATGCTTGCTCATGCTCTGTGTCATCCATTATGTGGAATTGCCCTTCAACATTCACACTTACAGTCACTTAAGCTTTAACCAATTAGTGGACACTGCATAGTTCCCAATGCCACTGAAATATGTGTCTGTAATAGCACGCCTACAGGCCTGTTCAAATTTTCAAAGTTCAAAGAACTACAGACCTAATTCAAATTTTAAAGGGCTAAAAATGCTCTTCTTGACCCAGAACAACTGCTACAATTTTTAGCATAACAGAGAGCATCTTGCCTTTGTCCTCTGGTTATTCTGGTATTTCAAAACCTCCGAAACTTCATAGGACTTATGAACTTTACCCTACAAGGACCAGTGCAATAATTGCATTTTTGGCTTCCTTTCTGGAATTTAAACTGAAGGACTGTTTGTTATCTGTGTGGAGACAGTATCTCAGAGCTTGAAAGAACATGGTGATGTGCGGAACTGGCTCTTGACTGGCACTAATGGAGACTACTGACCTTGCTGATGAAGTGGCTCTCTGGGGAAGCAGGAATTAGACTCACTTGCTCGCTCATAAAAAATGTCTCTTAGCTCTTCCTCCACATTCCTCTCTCATATTTCACATACACATAGTGTTGTTTCATTAATTAAATGAACGCAAACCTGTTTAGCCATACCGTGGGCCTACGTTCAACTGCATTGCAGTAAGTCACTTACTAAGTCCCCTGTGGTACCTGCATTGGTTTTGTTTTTGAAACAAAGATCCTACAATGCATAGATTGTGTTTTCTATACCAATATACCATCCATAATGCTAAAGCATGTTAACAGACAGGTTATGTTTCACAGTGTTCTCGATTTGTCACAGACTTGCAATATTTCTCTTAGGAAGTACAACACTTGCTCCCAGAGGGTATTGCACAGTGGTGGGGACAGGTGCCCTAAATCACTAATTAGACACTGACTAGCCTATTTAAGGCACACTGGAAGAGTCAGCCTGTAGTGCTAAAAGTGCAGCAGCAGTCTTCTCCTGCTCGCCACTCAGCTCCACCATACACTGACACTGGACCACTGCTGTGGCGCTCAGTGTATACTGCTCTCAGTGGAATACTGAAAAAGATTCTAGAAGGGTGACGCTGGGGTCAGACATTAGCATCAGCATGTTAGCATTGGCTATTTTGGTGGTTCCAAGAAAACTGTGTACCTAAAGGCCAGTTTTGATCATGCAGAAGTCAGTGGTCAGTCAAGATAGGGTTTTTGGAAACTTTAGCAGTCGATTATGTGATATTTGCAACACAGCTAAACAGGAAAATCACATTTTTTTGGAAGTATACAGCAGTACTGCAGTATGTTTGTGTCCAAAACACTGCATCATGCAGTAAAGTATACTTTATGAATGCATTTTTTTAATGTCCAAAACATTGCATTTACTGCAGTAACAATTCATACACCAGTAATCCTGTAAAATGCTGCATCGCTTTGTTTTGATACTGCAATACAATGCAGGATGCTTTCATAAGCACCATGACAAAAGACGTCAACAGTCATTAAGATACTTCCCGGGATAAGTCATCTAGTTGTTTACTCACAGTCCTATTTATGCTAATCCATTTGATGCTCTTGGGAAAACCTGTCTTAGGTTTGCCTCTAGTCTGAGTTATTGTGAAATAAGGTGATTGTTTGGCGAAGCTAAAAGATTTTTGAGGTACTGTACTTTCTTGAGTTCATGTTGTTTAGCATGCATTTGTCAGTAGGCTATCATGTTTATCACTGTCGATGTGGAAATATAGAGTGGGTTCTCCAAGTGACACAGGCTGCCAGAAATGATTTTAATGACCACTCAGTCATTAGTGGACCAAATTAGCCAAACATCACTAGCACCTGACTCTTTGGTGAAAGACAGAGTAGGTCACAACTGTACTTACTATCAGTGTAATTCACTGACACACAATAAGTATGGAAAATCGAAACAAAAGCACACAAGCGTTTGTAGGAACCAATGGTTCTGTCTCTACACATCCAGAAGAGAAGAACACAATCATATTTCTCATTCCTTGAAGGCAATGTGTCTTGAAAGTGGAGTCATAACTTGGCAGTTGTGATATAAATGGGGATAGTGTTTTGGTGTTTGTCCTCCCAGAGGATGGCTAGATTTGAGAGGTTGTGCGCTGAATTTTAAGGGGACTGTCACAGGCAATCTCAGCTTCGGCGCTCCATTCTGTAGTCTACTCAGACTCTTTTAACATATGTGTTTGTGGCAGAATCCTTATGCCCTTGACATAGTTCCTTTATTTTATCAAAATTAAATTATGAGAACAGTATTATCACCCGTAGGACCTTATGTTTTCTCCTAAGGTAAGGAATTGTTAGTTTTAAACAAAGGGGTGTGTAGGCCTGCTTGGCAGTGGGATTTTTACTTGTATCATACTACTATCCATTTCTTTCAAATGCAGTTTGAGAGGATGGTGTTATGTTCAGTTGTTTAGTAGTAAACATAATAATTAAGTTGTAAACCCAAAAACTGAGGCGAGATCCTGAGCTGTGATTCGCTTGGGATTTTCCTGTGCTATCAACTGTACGACCAAACTTTTTTTTTTTTCAGTGTGTTTTCCCTCGTATGCTAATATTAAGTATGCATGGATTAGGTTTATGATGAAAAATGTGCTCAAATGGCATTAACAGCTTCAAATGAAAATACTCTTAAGTGCTTTATGACAGTGACATTATTAAAGACATGGACTAAATGAAAGCGAAATGAGGTTTGGTTTAGCTCATCAGCGAAGGGTCATGGCTCATAAAGATTTTGTCCTCTCCTGGTTAATGCCCTTACCGTGGTTGTGTCGGTTAATGCAGGCAATGACTTTTGTCTTTGGGTATGGCTCAGCTTTAAAGTGTAGCAGTGAGGTGTAGAGATCGTCAGTAAGGCTTTTTACACCTCCTTTTAAATCATTCAGAAAAAAGAATCAGATAAATTAAACATGATACAGACACTACAAGCTCAGGCTAGTGACTAACATGTCAGGTACTCAAATGTCTCATCTTGCAAGTGTCGCCAAAGTTTATGCAATGAACCCACATAATATTCTTTTGAATTGTTCTTTTTTAACAATGCAACTACCAAGCTATGTTGCTTAGGGCATGCTTAGGGCATGTAATATTTAAGTGTATGGCACGGCAAATATGACTTCACATAAATAATTTGGCTGCTGCTCATTCAGTTCATGCTTGGTCTCACACACGGGTCACCAGAATTGCAGAATGCTTCTGAATGCTTAAGAGACGGAAATAACATGAGTTCATGATACGTAAGTGCTCTGGACTGAAACGACATAAATGTAATTACTTCTGCTTTTATCTGTCCTCGTCTATAGACCATAACAGTGTAGACAGTGTTTGTACAATAATGTAGTTTGTAGGCTAATTCAATAAGATCAGAGACTGTAATTAATGCAAATGTGATAGCTTGATGTCATTTTTTCTTCTTAGATCTCGTAATTAATATCTGACCAATTGCATAGACCATATATTGCAATTTGATGTAGTCTTTAGTTTTTAACTTTTCTCATGCCCCCTATGGTGCCCATGTTTTAGTGTTGCAGAACTGTGGACATGAAGGTGATGTGAGCTGACACCCCATGACTGAGTTAAAGGCAACGGTGGGACCCAGCCACCAGCGTCCCAGGAGAAGAGAGAAAGGGAGTGTGAGAAAAAAAGGGAGAGTGAGAGAATGAGAGAGTGAGAGACAGAGAGAGAGAGAGAGAATGAGCACAGGGAAGTGAGAAGAGCCCAGTGAACTACAACTCCATGGTGATAACCCTAACCTAACCAGACCACTCTAGCAGTACCTCGCCACAAAAAGCAGGTCATCTCAGCTGATGACGTGGCCATCTAATGTGTGTATCTGTGTGTGTGTGGCTCTGCTTCCATTTGATAAATTTCCCTTAGTGATACCTTTTTCTTTACCCCCTCCCCAACCGCAGGTAAACACACACACACGCACATTGGCTGTCATGTTTCCATTCCATTGCTTTCTCTGAGTGCCTGATCTTTTCAAATTCTTTAAATTATTAATAGATTCATACAGGCTGCAAAAAAGAAGCATTGTCTCTTTTCTCTGTGTGTGCATCAGTCAAAGAAGTACCAAATACTGGAAAATCTAACTGATTGTTGATGCTGATTAGGATTAATCTGGTCAACTAAAGGAGACTGTGCAGTTCAGTTGTCTCAGGTAAATTCAGTAACGTGCCTTGAGGGACTAAATTGTCAGTTTAACCTGCTTTGTGTGCATTTGTTGATATGAAACTCTCATTTATGAGGTTACTGCTACCAATATAACTGATATTGTTAATCATTGATAGCCTGATATTGTTAGTCATGCAACATCATGTTAAGACATTAAAGACACTTTTTACAGGAGGGGGAAGCTGTTGACCTGAGATTTTTTTCCTCTCCATGTCCAGAGAACCACAGTCAAGTCCCACATTATTATAGTTCATCTGACAGCATGACACACATTTTATATGAGGGTGGAAAAAAACTAAATTATGCCAAATAAGACCAACACAATGCTGTCGTAGATAACTTCTTCATATTTTAATGAGTAGAATACAATTATTACATTAGACATGTCATGTTGCCTACTCCATACTCCAAGACATATAGTACCTGTTTGTGGCTATGTCTTCATGTTACAATTTTAACATTTCTTTTTTCCGCCTGCTATTAAAAAAAAACAAAAAAAAACTACACACTCGTTATTTGGCATTGCAGTAGCAGTATTCCTTGACACAGTCAAGTGCTACAGACAGAACAGTGGAAGAGGAAGAATTCCCAGCCTCCAAACATCTGGGGGACACGGCACAGACATTCAGCTATACAATAGAATGGAGTTGAAGTGTTTGGAGAGTTGATAGATTGTATCGATGGTTTCAAAGGGAAACAGGTCAATATTTGATTGCACTTGTCTGGGTTCCGCATTGGAACTCACCGTAAATTATTGATGGTGAGAATGAACCAGTCCCACAGACAATGGGGAAGAGAACAGAGGGTCTTTGTGAGAGAACACTGCATCTTCAGGCTAAACCTCTTCTCTGTTTGGTTCATTTGTGTTGTCTCCTTTTAGGAAATTCCATTCCATTTTTTTTTTTTTTTATCAAGGAGCATTCAGTATACAACTACATTAAAAGTGCCTCTGTTTTGCATTCTGTTGCAGAATCCATATAGAGTCATATAGTCATTTATAACTTCTAGTTTGCATGTTTCTGGTTGTGAGTGATGTCATCCTGTGGTTGTAAATGGTAAATGAATGAGTGTCAGACTGCTGAATTCAGCTTTTATCCGCATGAATAATTCAGACAAGCAGAGCAAATATGCAGCACTGGCTTGTGATTTCTCTCTTTTTTTTAATTCTCCTCGAAGGAGACATTTCTCCTCAAGATGGTGATCAGGAGGGGGAGAGACCCTGATATCCTTTATTTGTCCACCATAAAAAGGAAACAAATGCTGTGCCAAGTCAATGAATCTCTCGCTTTCGCAGACTCTAATTCTGTATGCTGAGGTGGTGGTAGCAAACGTGACACCATCTCCACTAAGTGCTTTGGGAATGGCCGCTCAATCTTGTTTTATTTTTTTTTCTGTTTGCTATTAGAGCCTGTGGACATTTTTAAATTCTCTTCAGTGCAGATTGTTCTTCACTCCTCTTTCTCTTACCACATCCAGGATGCAACCAAATAGCCAGGTCAGATATGTTACACATGTGTCACGGTTAAATGAGTCTATTCACAAAAAAAGCTGAGACAAACTTGAAATTAGACACGTGTGTTTTGCATGCAACGTACCTAGTTCACTCTGCTGATGACTTTCTGACTCTGAGGAAAGCATCATTATTAACGACGTTATTTCATTACAGGCTAATGTAGGATGTAATGCATTGTTGAAAGATCTTAAGCACTATTGTACATTTATGAGAGACAGAGAGAGAGAGAAAGAGAGAGAGAGGAAAGGGTGGAGGGTTGAGCAAGCAAATGAGAGAGAGAGTGAGGGAGAGCAAGCGCAGGCACAGAGCAGGAGGAGGAGGAGGAGAGAGAGAGAGAAACAGAGAGAGAGAGTGGAGTGCTGCCAGGACTAAGCATTACAATCACTCCTGTACTATCCTGTATCCGATATGGTTCGACTGCAGCAGAGGAGCTCCTGCATACCTGTTCACCGGGCACTCATTTTTTACCCTTCCCTCTCCACTCATCACACCAGACCCTATGTCTTCGTCTCCTCATGCTAGGATGGAAGGTAACTCATATTTTATCAAGGCGTAAATGGAGCATTAAAGCCTATAAGTAAAGCCTGAGTGTACTGAGAATGCCTCGCATTCATAAGTTCATTGCTTTAAGAGTAGTCCTTAAAGACCATGCGCTTGTGTGCCTTTGCTGTTTTTAGATATGTTCACTTTGCTGGACTGGCCATCTTTTGTATTTTAATGCAGGTTTATTTCAAAGGAAAGAACTGTTATGATAGAGCATGAAGAGTGTTGAGCAGGTTTGTTTTTTTTTTGAAAATAGAATTTAGTAGAGTTAGGCTATAGCCCTTAAAAATTACAGGAGGACAGTATGTGCATGACATCCGGGCTATGCCGTTCCTTTGTTAGGGGAACAAAACTTCAATAAAGACAGGTTAGTCAGTGGTTTACTGCTTTTTGTTTTCATTTGTGGTTTGCAGTTTGAAAATAGTTCTATTGTCCTCTAGAGCAGGAAGTGGGGGATAATGTAGTATTGATTTCTGATTTGGAGTGCATGTTGCGTCCTTGCACAGTTACTACGTGACTGGGTTGGGTCACCTGCCTTTTGTTCACGTCCAGTGTTCTGTGTGTTGGAGGGCTTGTTGTCAAATTCACAGTGGAGTTCTGAGGTAGACTGCACCAGTGTCTTACTGAACATCAGTGGGATGTTCTTGTGTGCTTACCGTTCAGTCTGTCCAGTTTATTGTAGAGCAACAGGAGAGATATTATGCAAAGCTCTGTTGTGCAAACCAGACTTAAATTAATTGGTTTTGTTTCGCCTGAAGGTTGACAGCCACTTGTACTGTGTATATTGTTTTTGTTTGTTTTTCTGGAGCACTTTATTTTCACATTTATGAGTGTCACTTTTTGCTTCAGGATAAATTCACTGGAGGTTTACACACCGTGTCACTGTCATTGAGCGTCAAACATGCTCTCTAATGTTGATAAATGTTTGTCATAACAGACTCCTGGTGAAATTGAAACCCTGACTCTTAAATTATACAAATTTTGTGTGTACATAAGCTCAGATGATATCCTGTGCAGCTCTTGTTTTACAGGGCAAGTGACACTGACAAGGGTCTCTCTTCCTGAGTCTTTTATATACTGTACTCTTTTCCGTTCATATGATGTCCTGTTTATGGCAGGACTATGGCAGCCTAAAGAGCACAGGACTGCTGCATTTCTTATTACCTCCCACTCTTATGCAGTCTGAGTGGCTGAAATAGACTTTCAAGTCCACTGCTACTGCACAGCATCTAAGTTCCCTGTGTTGTCTGTTTTGACAGGTTTGTAAAGAGATGACCATACAAGGAATGCAGGGGGACCCACGGCCCAAAAGTGCACCATTCACAAGGCCCTATTAGAAAAGCCTGAAACTGAATAGACGCGACAGTCTGGGCTAAGTGCTAACGCTCCAGTCAAAGAGAGGAAGAGAGCATATCAGACGCTCACATAATCAAAGCTGGAGAGCTGTGCTTAGAGGGAGGAGAGTGAGGAAAGCGAGAGAGAGAGAGAGAGAGAGAGAGAGAAACAGAGAGAGAGAAGCAACAGAGGGGAAAATGTGTCTATCTTGCAACTTTTGAGAGCATCATCACAATTTAATAAGTATTTGAAACACCACAGAGGAGCAACAAATCTGTCTTCCGAGAGAGAGGAGCCAGTCAGCGAAGGCCAGACACATTAACCACACCATGTCTAGAAAGCCTTTGTGAGCGCCACTAAAAGGACGTACATTAAAGATAAAACCACAGTGATTCCGTATAGGTCCATTGTTGGATACATATTGTCATTTTTGTCTTTTTATGGTCATCTTCGACATTTTTTTTTTTTGAAGAGCCAATGGCTTGACATTTGAACTCAACCCCAAATGGTTTGTCCATAACCTTTTACTTCAATGATGAAAACACAGACCCCTTGCTCGTCACACTATCTGCTACAAATGTCCATTCTCAGGTGAATCGAGTGGACAGGGACACCGAGACGCTGCTCGACGGAAAGAAAAGTAACAAAACAAGCAAAGCCTGTTGTTCGGAAGCCAGCAGTTCGAATGATTATTGTGGAAGTACCCTTCCTTTTCCTCCTGATCCGAAAAGGTTCACAAATAAACCCTCAGGGCCCCCCACCACTGTTTCCCTTTATCTATCTGTTGCTATAACAAGCTACAAATAGTTAAACAAAAATGGCCGCCGGAGTGGCAACATGGCTCCCCTTTGCCAGGGCAGCAGCCGTGGGTTGGTTGCCCCTGGCAAAGAAAACCATGCCCAAGCCTCCAATAGATAAAAAGAGCCGCAGCGACGAAATACTTTTTGTAAACGTCAGCGGACTCCGTTTCCAGACGTGGAAAAACACGCTTGATCGATACCCCGACACTTGCTGGGCAGTTCGGAGAAGGAATTCTTCTACAATGAGGACACTCAGGAATATTTCTTTGACAGGGACCCTGAAATGTTTCGACATATACTTAACTTTTACAGAACGGGCAAGCTGCACTACCCACGCCATGAGTGCATTCAGGCCTTCGACGAGGAATTGGCTTTTTATGGCATCGTGCCCGACATTATCGGGGATTGCTGCATGGAAGAATACCGCGATCGCAAAAAGGAGAACCAGGAACGCCTAGCGGAGGACAATGAAGCAGGAGAGGCAGGGGATGCTCCGTTGCCCCCAAACAGCACTTCTCGCGAGAAGCTGTGGCGGGCCTTCGAGAACCCCCACACGAGCACCATGGCTCTGGTTTTCTACTACGTCACGGGTTTCTTCATCGCTGTGTCCGTCATCGCCAACGTAGTGGAGACGGTCCCATGCAGGCCAATCAAAGGCAGCGTAAAGGACCTGCCATGCGGCGAGAAGTACTCCCTGGCCTTCTTTTGTATGGACACGGCCTGTGTGCTCATCTTCACCTTTGAGTACCTGATGCGGCTGTTTGCCGCCCCCAGCCGCTGCAAGTTCATGCGCTCGGTGATGAGCGTCATCGATGTGGTGGCTATCATGCCCTACTACATCGGCCTCATCATGCCTGAGAACGAGGACGTTAGTGGTGCTTTCGTCACGCTGCGCGTCTTCCGAGTCTTCCGCATCTTCAAGTTCTCGCGCCACTCTCAGGGCCTGCGCATCCTGGGTTACACCCTCAAGAGCTGCGCCTCGGAGCTTGGCTTCCTCCTCTTCTCGCTCACCATGGCCATCATCATCTTTGCCACCGTCATGTTCTACGCCGAGAAAGGCACCAAGGGCACCAACTTCACCAGCATCCCAGCAGCCTTCTGGTACACCATCGTTACCATGACGACTCTAGGGTAAGTCAACCACCCGTCTCTTTTCTGTTTTGACTGTTAATGGGTCGTGAAGCCTCTCTTGGTCTCAGAGGCTTGCTTGAGCTTGGCTAAATCTGTGCTCCAAATTACCTCTGCACTCATGTAACGGCAGACACATTTACGCGGATGTGACATTAAGCGCCATATACATTCTTTTATGAACATTAGCCGCTTAAAGAGCGGTTGTTGTCTGACTGAGCGGTTTTGCATTTGTCACACCTTCTGCCCACAGCCTCCACAATGTTCACACCTCAGAGCCGTTTACTGTTTACACTCAATGGGCCCGTAATTGCGCTCAAAATGACATTCTGGGTTATGGTATACTAGACACACTGTTTCAGGTATAAGAGCACAGAACAGGTCCTGGTACACTCATTTTCTATAGTTCCTGTAAATGCAGATGAGTACAGAGCAAATGATTGCCATTTGTATTTAGTTTCAGTTTCAGTTGTAGTCATGCGCTCATGTAACAATGTTAGAACAACACAATATGATGATAGAATAACACAATATAATGATAGAACAACACAATACGATGATAGAATAACACAATACGATGGTAGAATAACACAATACGATGGTAGAATAACACAGTGCTCTAGAATCAATCAGGATTTCAAAGTGACAGCTTGAGCATTCAATGCTACAAAGGCAAAAGTGCGGAAGATGTAAGCTGAGCTAAAGAGAGAGAGAAAAGTCATAAAAACAAACCCTAGAAATGCCATTAAGATGACCTCCATCATTGCCAAGCCAATTAAAAAATGTTTCGCTGCCAGTCCAGCCAACATCCTATAGTGGGTCTTAAAAGAGAGGGCCATAATGGGCATTCCCATAACAAGGTTTGGTCCACAGGATGACTGTGGGCGTCTGCTGCTCAGCGTACTCAGTGCAGCCGCAAAGAGACAAACACAGGGGTCTGTCTAGTTTCTCAGACTTTGCTCTGCTCATTATCTCCTGAGTCATCCTGCTTGGGTTTTTTTTTTAGGAGATAGCAATCCCCCAGTCCATTAAACACAAATCAGTATGTGTCCAATGTCTTAATGGATGCTTACCACACAAAGCACTGCTTTGCTTCTTTATCATGACTGTACAGCAGGAATCTAACCTTGGCATGGTTATATCTTGGACGTCGATAGTATTTTTAGGCATGTCGAAAAAAGGGCTTGAGGAGATGCGTGTGCATATACGATAACATGTACATAAACATAGCAACCTACTCATTTTTTCTTGTTGTATCAGAAGTCTTAAAGCGAAAACGATTGGAACGAGCGCGTGCCCAGTCTTGAAATTAAGAAGTGTGAAAGGAGACGTGGGAGTTTTAATTTGTTGTGCTGCCACAAATCGTGACAGACGTTTTTTGGATGCTGTGATGAACTGCTGTGGAACCTCCACTGCAAGCTCCACAGCAGAGTGTGCAATGCAATTTTAGCTCGACGGCTCCCCCGAATCAAAACCCATCATCATCATCATCATCATCGTCACCATCAGCTGCAGCAGCAGCACTGAGGTATTCCACTCATTAGTCTGAGAGTATGACTTGTCGTAAGACGTGTCCGTCGGGGCCACTGAAGCACGTCCATCTTGCAGCCTCATGGAAGGGGAGTGGAGGGGAGGGGAGAGGAGGGAAAAATGAGCTGTGTCCAACGGAGCCAGGAATTCATGTTTTACTGATACAGCATGATGGCTCTCCATTTGATTGATTAAGGTGGAGCCTTGTCCAGAGCCTGAGGAAACAATGGCTGAGCTGAGAGACGAGGGGAGAAACAGAATGAATGTTTAGTCTTAGGCCCTTGTTTACACGTATCTAGATATTTTTATAAACGGATATTTTTTAATCCGTTTGGGCCTCTTGTTTACACGTCAACAGAGTTTTAGCCACCACAAATGGATTTTTAAAATGCCCTCCAAAGTGGAGATTTTTCAAAATGCTGTATTTTCTGGATTCCACTGGATATGTGTAAACGCCATTTGTACAATAAACGGATAAAAAGAATATCCGTTTATAAATATCTAGATACGTGTAAACAGGGCCTTAGTTTTATATCTATTTTATATCTGTTTTATATCTATATCTATACTTGCTGAACACCTTGGATGCTGAACACCTTGATGTTATTTTGTTGTTTAATTTTGTTGTTGAGCAGCAAAAGAAGAGAAATGGGGAATTGGTGGGGTTATGAAATAACTGTAATTGTTTTTCACTTCACTATTGCTTGATATATTATTTCAGCATACAAGCTGTGTGTATCTATTTGTACAGGGGCCATGAAGCTGTTGAGTATAATGGCTAAGAGGTTTTATTTATTTTTTATTCTTAAGGGCAAGAAATATGGTCATATTGCACAGTTTTCACTAAATAGGAGCGGAGGTATTTATCAATTAAAGTATATTTATGTACAGCAGCAGTTTTAATCATCCATAACTGGGGATAATACTGATATACCACTGTGCATAGCTGTCAAAATCCCATGACAAATTATCTTGGCTGAAATATCTAATTTCCATTAATGTTAATAACGGCAATCTATTTTTTCTGAAGAGCTTAATCTGTTTGTACATTGTGTTAACAGAAGTAAATAGTAACATTATTCTTGATATTCCTCCATACTGTGGAAATACTGACAGCTTAATATTACACATTAGTATCTGTTTCAGACAAGAAAAACCATATGGTTTGTGTAAGCACCTCTCATATGAGGCAAAGGCAAGACAGAGACTGCAGCACACACAGGCCTGGAACATTCCAAGAGGAAATGACATCACTGGCACAGCAGTATGTGCAAACACGGATGATGTCCCCAAATCCCTTATTTCCCTGTCTTCCGCAGGCATTCTGCTATAAATCATCTAGGGAAAACTACGGCTATAAGAGGCAAAGCACATCTCCCAGATAGATATGTACAGATGGATGGCTTTGACAAGCAATGCCAGTGAAGAGCTTCTTGAAACGCATGTAGTACAACCGCAGTAAGCTCTCCTTGTGTGAAATAGGAAGGTAAACCACAAGGTAAAATTCCACAGCGTTTTAAAATGAAATGTCACCTCGGGATTAGGTGCATGAGTTGGATGAGTAATTGAACTCGTGTCAGCATTTCAGACTATGAAATTGGAAAAATCCAGGCTTCATGGCGTGTATCCATATTCTGACCATATTCTTTTCAGTGGAAAAAGGGGGAGGTATTATGGGGTGGCCAAGGAATGGTGACGTTTGAGCAAAGGTGACAAGAAGATGATGAGAATCCTTTTCTTGCCAAACCGGTGACATTATTGGCTTATATAATCAACTTTTCTGTTGCTAATAACTGCAGTAGTGACCTGGGAGAAGTTCAAGAATTGTAAAAAAAAAAAAAAAAAAGACTTTAAAATGATAACTCCCATTTTTCCACAGCTGGACAATTTTGGCACAGAGTGTTTTGGGCCCAGGATATACGATGTTGGCAGTAGGGCCATCAGCTAAACCTCTGATCCTCTCCAAGAGTGCTCATAGTCCCACAAATTGAGGAGAAGAACCTCATTACCCTCAGCTCCACCATCAGCAGGAATTGAGGGCCACCCCAAAGAAAAGAAAAGGGAAATAATTAGGAGGAGTCTGAAATGATAAATGCAAAGCTTCTCTTGCTGCTCTGGTGTAACAAATGTAGGTAGTGTGACAGAGAGGAAGAGTGTGTGTGTGTGTGTGTGTGTGTGAGACAGAGAGAGAGAAAGCATAGTTTCCTTGAAAGGCTATTGCAGTCATGCTACTTGCATCCATTCAGTAAGGTTTCCATACAGATAAGTGAATCTTGCAGAAAAAAACATAAGCAGTGCAGAGACCTATTACCCAATTTTATTCCACACGTAAGAATTTGCATTTTACATACGTTTGGCTAGATAAAAGAGAAATATATATTGACAGAGTAACCCCAGGTTATTTCCATGCCTCTATATACAATGTAATGAGTGAATGATTCTAATGAATGAGCCCATATTGCAATCTCTGTTTCTTTCAACGTTTAATGCTGACCAGGCACAAAGAGTGACTAGATGCACTAATGGTTTAGCGGCCTGAAGAGCTGCGGTCTCCACGATGATGGCTTGTTAAACATGTCGCTTTAGCCTTAGTGTGCAAAAAGATTGCGAGTAATGTATGCTGATCAAAGCAGCAGCGGCAAAAGCTCACCAGAGACTCCACTCAATGAGTGCAAGATTCTATTTGCAATTACTTGACCTCGTCTCTGGCGGCAGCTGACTAGAATTCTCATTAATAGGACTTAATATCTACCATTTTTTTTCCCTGCAACTCCCCTGACCTTGGCCTATTCCCAGATAACTGGCCAAGCAAGTGAGTGAGTGCTTCCAGAGATGCGTGTGTGGTGTGTGTAAACGGGGGTAAGCAGAGGGAGTGTTGGATTTAACAAGAATGCTCCTTTGAAAATTGGTTGTTTTCTTTGCTCCATAATTGAACGTGCTTGGGGGAATACTAATATCCCAGACTTTTTAGGTACAGATATTATCCATACCCAATGGCTTACATTTATTGGTTATGCCAAATAAATTTGATTTGATTTATATACTGTATACAAATATAGTTAGTCATGTGTAACTAAAGCTCAGTTATTGTCAACTGTAACCTGCTTTCCAGTCAGATACGTTTAAATAAATTGGCACATTACCTTTACAGTACTGCCTCATAATCCTATCCGTCTGGGTTTCTGATTAGAACAGGTACAGTCGAATTGGAGCTTAAATCCACTTTTTTTTACGAGACAACAAGCCTCTTTTCTTCTATTGCATCACTTACTTCTCTCCAGAGTAGTATCCGCCTGTCACTCACCATCTGCTTGTGAATTATGTAAGGATCTTGAGAGTGGGAGTAAAAAACACACACACTTGTCTGTCCTTGAACAATACAGTACAAGGCTCAGGGGACTTCATAACAACAGCGCTAAGCACAAGTCACTGACACGATGTGATTATTTCATTTGAATGCCATCCGTTGCTTTGGGGTTGGATAAGACCCATTTGCCCTCGCACGTACCCTCCGTAGTAAATCTGTGTGTGTGTGTGTGTGTGGGGGGGGGGGGGTGTATTCGTGTGGCCATGCAGTCGCAGCACATCGTTGTGTTATTTAACGTCAGTAATCGCCAGTGCTCGTCGCCACTTGGGAGCATTTTGTTAGCAGGGCAGCTTCCTCACCTGTTGTTGGAAAGATGCCACAGGAGAGACACAGGCAATAACATCTATTAAAATAAGTAGGGAGAACCTGCTGCAGTCTCCTTTAGAAGCACCTTTGAGAACAAGGGTACAGAATGCACAATGACAGAGAATAGAGCACGTGAAAAAAAAGGAAACCCGTTGTGCTACCACTTACCACTTACCGCAAAAATTGTGAACAAGCAATTAAATTCGGACAATTTTGGACTAAAGCACCATGACAGACTCAGTGAGAATGCACAGAGAGGCTCCTCCTTACACACTTAGCTATGTAAATGCCCATCAGGGACCCTAATGAAGAGCACTTGCTGACCGTAAAGAGAGTCGCACGGTAGAGACCTGACTGCATGGTGCTTTAGGGGTCACAAGCTTGGTTTCCTCAGTAGTGCTGGAGATTGATTTTTATTGCGGTCATTATCTTTGTTTATGGAGGGCAAAGTATTGGCCTTACTAATGATAGAGTAATCCTGCTCTCCGTGAAAACATTCACAGACGGTCTTCTCCTGTAATATCATAATCATACACTTCTTTGGCACACCTGAGATCTGAGATGCCAGTGCAGTGATGATAAAGAATGTTTATGTCACTGTGCACGCGTTTTCAAGATAGTTTGATTATTAGCATCCTTGTTGTTCCCAAAAGGTATATTTTATATGTTATCTTAATGTGCCGGAAGTATTTTTGGAAAGAAATAGAATGATCAAGCATTGCTTGAAATGTTTTTTTTACTGTTGAGGTGGTCTGTTATTGAAGCAGATAGAGGATGTTGTCTTGCAGTGTTTTCATGTGGAACCTGCTTCGTGATTTTCTTCTTGACGAATGTGTGTACTTGATCCTCCTTTTTCACCTGTTTCGCTTTTCTCTCTGTCTATCCTTTTGCCCACACAATGCATCTAATCGCTAGGACTGATCTTAAGCAAACAAACAGTATTTAGAGCTTCATCTTGGAACAGCGAGACCTAGAGAGTCCAGATGGACAAACACAATCAGATGAGTGGAGATATGGTCAGTCCTTCTCCTTTGTGTGTAGGCCCATATATCCACTAAATCATTCAATGTGTCCCTCTGTGTGCTCTATATGAGTTTGTGTGAGGATGCATGCAAGACAAAATATACCAGCACAAAATGTTGATCCGCCTCACACATTCAGTTTTATCATGGTGTTTTGATACATGTTTGGCCATTTCAGCTCTCTTCTAAACAGAACTTATATCAATCAAAGATGCACAGATTTCACCAACAACAAAAATGTCACTTACTGATACACCATCAAACTCTGTCCAGACCAGACAATTCATGTTCTGCCTATATATATGAATACAATTCGCACCCTAAATCTGTCTTACTTTTTTTAGGCACTCTTAAAATGACCCCTAGGTTGTTTCATTTGCCATATCTCTGTGTTTCATCCATTTCTGTCACACATATCACATGTTGATGTATTCCATGCATGTAAGGTTGAAGTAGGAATCCACCTAAGGGTTGAAACATTATTCACTATGCAGGAAAATACTATAAATTCCACCATTTTAAAAGGTTTTGTCAGGTTGCACCTTGGCCCATTTTTCACAGAGACACTTTTAAGTCCATTTTGTATACAAGTGCACAAAACAGCACCATTGTAATTCATGCCTGTGGTTCCCAGTGCTCTGCGTGCTGTTCCTGGACAATAACGACAATTCATATTCTTTAAAGAAAAGCAGACAGTGGGGTTTTCTACAGTAACTGTTGACCTGTGAAGGTCTTCATAGTGGTCCCTTGACTGAAACAGATGGATGTGTCACTACAACCTTGCTTTTAGTTACACAAGTTATGTAGCACTGGAGATTTGACCATCATTTCCATTTGGTTTATAGATCCAAAACAGTTTGCGTTACAACATTGGCTTGGGATGTAAACATCTGTCAAACTGCATAAAGATCATGTACTTAACACGTTGAAACATTCAAACACAACATCACATTGAAACCTTTCTAAGAAGTATATATTCTGTTGCATGTAGCTCTTGGAATATAACAGCTATTGAACACATGTGGCAAGCATGTAGGTCCTTGGGCTCAGTCACTTGGAACTGATAGGAGAATAAAAGGAAGCCATGTTCCATAGTTAACCTGGGGCTATTGCCTTGTTCTATCAAAACCTATAAGCCTCTTCTAAGAGTAAGTAAACAAGCAGTGGCTCCCGCACGGCAGAAGGGCCTTCTGTGTTTATTCAAAGGTAATGAATGACAGGCCTAAGCTCTTTTTGAAGCGTCATTCAGGTACGCTAACACCATCTATTCATGGCCTCATTCAAAGTGGTGAGCTTTCAAACGACCAAGCAAGGAGAGATGACCTGGGAGCCAGTCAGCAAGAGAGAGAAAGTGAGAGAGAGAGTGAGAGACAGAGAGAGCTCTCGATGTGGCACCGTGGCGTTAATTGTTCCGCTCTTGTCGTGCGAAAATGTACCTGGCACACTTGGTGGCTGCCGCTGCTGAGCCGCACTGACTTTTTTTGTTCCGTCTAAAAATAATTGGGCGGCTCTGCTCCGTCGGACGGCCCCTCGCTGTGGCCCGTCTGCGCACTGGACCTGACCTATTTTGCCTGCTGCGGTGTGTGTGTGCGTGCGTGAATGTGTGTGTGCGTGCACGGCAGAGATGACAAAGCTTACGTGATTTCCCTTCCCTTCAAACTCCAGACCCCTCTCTCCCCATGGTGCCTGCACATCTACCAGCGGGACAGCCGGGTAACAGGTAGACGTGCCACCCCTCCAGCAATTGAGCTCAGTGTATCTTCACCCCACAGCAGGGGAGGAATGACAAGAACTTCATAATCCACCGAGGTCTTCTCCCAATAATCTTTTACCTCTGATCCTTTTTGTATTCCTCCAGTGGTTTTATGGGTTTATAAATGCTTTGACTTGGAAGCCTTTGCTGCAATGGAAATGGACTTCACTATATTTCAGCAATTCAACTACACTGTATATAGATCATAAAAGATAGGAAAGATAGAGTGATTAGAATGATGCATGGGAAATTGAATGTGTGAATTATGTATGCAAGATAACAACACAAACTTGGGCTGTGTTTAGAGCTATCCTGGCAGGAGTCCTGAGAATGAGGAGAGTTTTATGGCTATGGAATTAGAGGAAACTTTCAGCACAGTCATCCCCATGAAAAGGGCAAGCAGCCAGGTCTAGATTTCACATTCTAGGCCTTTCCACTGACCACACACTGATAACTGATACTCAGCACACACAAACACACACTGCACACTGACACAGACACACACACAAACACACACTGCACACTGACAGACACACACCTAAACACATTTGCTCACAACCCATTAAAATATAGACGGGAGGTGCCTACAGCTCGGATACACAGCACCAAAATCGATAGGGCCCTGAGCATCATCACGGCCACCTGTCTGACTGAGGAAGCAGAGGCGTTCTCCTCCTTAGATGCCCTGCACACCAACCTCTTGTGTGTTAAATATTACACCGTCACGAGACAGCCCCCCCCCCCCCATCCCCAACTCCCTGAATAGAGAGAGAGAACGATATAAGGACACGGTCCCATGCTTCCATGCCTTCATTATCTCTACCTCCTCCTCCTCCTCCTCTCTTCCTCCTCTGCTCATCTGCATCACTATGGCAAAGGGATCACAGTATCAAGATCCGTTTAAACCTGATCCCTCCTCTCCCAAGGCTGCTCTTCCTCTACCACCCACTGACACTCTCCAGCGTTGAAGAGATACTACTTCCAAGTGCTTTTTGTCTTATGCGGACTCACAGGAGGAGAGCCTCTAATACAGAGGATTTGTTGTTGTTCCCCTTTGAGCTTAGAGGCAAGAAATCCCCTTGTTGATGTATAGTGCCTCTTCCTACACCGCTTTGTTTTGTACTGTTGTCGTTTTTTTCCCCCTATAAGTGCTCTCGGTACAGACCATTGTGGGTTTTTTATGTTGGGAATGTACACAGGGGAAAGTGTTCAGTGAGGTTTCAGAGCCACAGAGATGAACATCAACTGCTGTCTTCACCGCACCTAGTGACGGTGATATTTCATTTATGGCTCTTCTCTTATTCCCACCACATGTCACAATTGCTCCCGCCTTGGAACGAGTTCGAGGAAGGAAAAAAAAAAAAAATAACGGCAAACGGGTGATTTATTGAGAGATCACTGATCGGACCGTCCAGCCCACACTGTGCCTCTCACTCTTCCTTGGATATTTAATCACCCTGGAAACGGCATTGTTCCTGTGATTTATGGCCCTCACAAACATAGGGCCGTTTCTGGAGGGAAAACCGACTCAATGTCACTTTGAGAACGGAGGAAACAGGACATGATGCAGACCCTCTAATTTTAGAAGAGTGATAATGTCCACTCCCACTGCAGCATGGTATATAGAATCTAGCTGGTCATGTTCATACATGACCATACACTCAGACTGTCATTTGAGAGGCTTGCAAGCTGTACCAGTACTGAGTAATATGTCCCTTATTTTCTTATCTTAGCACAATTTCATCCACCAGAGTTGCAGCTCATTTTACGATACAGGAACACGAGTAGTGACCTCATTCGTTGGACCAGAGACTAACCAAGCAATATTTATACTTCAACCCTGTTTGATGAAAGAAGTTTCACCATCATAATTCATGCGACGCCCTGGTGGGAAAAGCCTAGAAATGAAAAATATGCCTCCTTAAACTTTGCTTTTAAGAGGAGACAGTTCTGTTTCTCGCTCTTTCAGTACCACGCACACTCTGCCAGGGGAATAAATGCAGTCTGTTTCGACAGCAGCAGACACATTTTGTACATTCTAAGAGTGTTAAATGCAATGCCCTTTCAGGGATTCGACCAAGTTGTTGGGCAGATAACCTTCTTTGAATTCTTGTGTCAGGAGTAGAGAAGTTGTTTTTGGAAGCGTAAGAATCACACAAATGGCCGAGCAAATTTATGTTTACCATCTAATTAGCCTATCCTCTAAATAAGTATTTCCACGGTTCAGGGTACTCCTCTACAAGCAGCAAAACATGTTAATTTGTGTCTTGCTCCTGATCCTCACCCGTTACCATCCTTTTGCACAATTTACAGGAGCGTTTTATATACGACTGCTGTAATTTCTGGCAATAATCTCTCAAGATGGCTCAGTTGTTGCGCCACCTCTATTTCCCTCTGTTACACAAACGGGAGAGCTAGACTGGCTGGGCCCCGGTAGTGTGGCAGTGATAGCAGTTTAATTCAAACCAGTGAAGCATAAACACTGAAGCTCTGAGGACGGGAAAAGGTTGGTGGGTGCGGAATGGGTGGGATTGGGGTGTGTGTGGGGGGGGGGGGGCAGCGTAGCATGCAGGCAGGAGAAATACTGAGTGCTCAATACTCCAACACTCCAACACTGTTTCCAGTGGCCCTCTGATTTATGTGCATGCTGGCAATGAGGGTTTTGCCTAGCTTATGACATATTAGCGCTTGGAGCCCACACTCCTGTAAGTGTGTGTTCAGTAAGAAAGATATTAGTTATTTGACACAGGGCTCAATAGAAATATTGGAATAGCAGTTTTTATTAGGCTACACTGAGGGAATATGATGAAGGTAATGAGATCTAACCCTCTCCAAAGTACAGTACATATATGATGTTGAAAAGACAAAACACAGACAGGCTTCTGAAATGTGTGAGACCATCTGGTTTAATATAATACACAGACAAGATTCTGAGACTATAACTGAGATAATGATAATTATGATAATAATGATAATTAATTACCCCCCCCCCCTCCCCGACACTCCCCGACACACCCATACACACCCATCCCATCTCAACACACTACGGTGTTTTCAAATCCTAAATAATAAAAATGCAACAGACTGGCAAGCGAAGGTGAGGTGCAGAGTTGTGTTGATAGTTGTGTTGTACTGATAGTTGTGTTGTGCGGTGGAATATTTTGCTGTGATTGCCGAGGGACAAGGGGGGCAGGTGGTGTAAACAATTGACTATCAGGAACTGGAAGAGGAACATGAAATCCCAATCCTCTCTCCTGAAAGTTTTATGCACAGCCCATCAATAAGTAATTGCAAAATATTACACTGGCTTTATGAAGAGTCGTGAGACCGGAGCCATGTTTGTCCTCGGTGTGACACTGGAGCCATGTCCCAAACACATATATTTTATAGCGTTTTACTGCTAAATGTGGCCAACTCAGGGAATGGGATATGGCGGTAAAAGCCAAAGGCTGCAGAATTTTATAAGTGTGTGATATAGTTGGGTAGTGGTGTGCTGTATTTCATAATGTGCACCATATAAGTGGCTTTTCACTCCTCGTTTCATGTCAGCTAAGTGTTATTTATATGTATTCGTTGTGTCTTATAATAATTAAGCTCTGTTTTGTCTTGACAAATCTCTGAAATCATATCTCTCTAGCTATCCTCATTCTTGCTGATCTTCTCATTAAAGTAGGCAGCCAATTCCCTCAATAAAGACATCATTTTTCAGACAATTAAATTTACGGCAATTTCATTTATTGCAGAAGAATAAATTTGCTGTAATGAGAGTACTTGATTGAGTCTTAAATCCCCTTTTGACCAGAAAATGATCTTTGCTCACTCTTTCAGTCTTAGAGTGTTAGAGGACTCCATCTACACCTTAAGTTGCGTTCCCTGGCAATATTCCAGCCCATATTTCGCCATCACTGTGGTAACGCTGAGTAATTCTTACATATTCTCTTTGAGGGCAGGCATATAGTATCTCTGATCAGCTGACCATTCACAGAAGGGCTGATGTCCAGAATCTATGAGTCTAAGACAGAAATTATTATCCAGTCTCCACAGCCCTTCCCTACCTATGCCCACAGATGCATTTCAGTACTTACAAGCTATACCATTCCAAGTTCCTCCCTCATAACATTTTACTTTCTCAACTTGCACACATTACTGTGTATTCAAGCCTACCTAAATGCCTGTAATAATTATAAAAAAAGAAAGTGATCGACATGGGAACAAATTGCACTTCATAAACAAAATGGGAATTGTTTGGTATGATTCATCTTCAATCATACAGGCCCACACAATCTTTTGCAACCCCCAACCCTTTTCATTCCATCAAGTACACACACGCAAGTATACAGTGCTATATATATCCCACAATGCCCTGGTGCTGATTAAAACACACTCACAGCAGAGCCGGCAAAGTGCCTTGCCAGAGGATGGGCTATTGACAGCTGTACCGACAGGATCGCACAGGGCAATTTTACGACCACTTCACTGTCCAACCACACCAGGCGTCCTCCATCTGATGTGAGAGAGGGAGAGAGTGCATCTTCAGGATAACTTGCGTTCATCGCATCGGCATTTGTAAATACCCCTTCCGCTGATGAAGACATACGATAGCGGCATTAGCTCACCATAGAGGCGCAGGCGGCTATATTTAAACTCTGAAATAACCCCCGTCGAGTGAAATAAAAGGCATCTGAGGCAGCTGACGTACGCCACTGCCGCACATACATCATAATGTGGAGTGGCATACAGTGCTGTTGGCGCGCTTAGATGCACCGTCAGATGCATGGTATAGATCACGCGCCCTGCAGAGCACGGTACAGATGCACTTTGTCAAGATGCAGTGCCTTTGATTGAAGCCAGGGGCAGTGAGGCCTGGAGATTCCATCATGGGCTGAACAAGAAGGGAGGAAAGGTTGTTACTCACTTCGACCTTCATTTCTGCCTCTGTTTGTTTGCTCTTTTTTATTTGTTCTTTCTTTCTTTCTTTGCTTTCTATGCCCTCAGGCCCCAAAGAGCATATTTCAGTATGGGTTAAAACTATAAACAAACTAAACTTGGAGACAGCTGTGTGGTGCTGTGAGACTACCAGGGGCCTCATTCTAGTCCTACCCAATAAGTCACCCTCTTCAACCCAAGGGGCAAATCATGAGTAGTGGTCTGCCGCAAAGTTACGCAGTGTAGCCGTAATGAATATAGTGTCTCGGGCTAATGGTAATGCTAACATAAAATCCATACAGTGGCTGCAGTACTGCTGTCATATGGCAGCAGAATTTAATGACCCTAGCCTATTGCTGTTGTTAATCTACTAGAGAAGGGGGTGAGAGCTGAGTTGTGCACACTTTCATGTGTTTTCAGTGAGTGTGCATCTGTCTGTCCCAGTAAATGCTGTTCCTTATGATTATTTTAAGACAAAGTGTGCCTCATAGCTCACCCCATCCTGTCCCGTCCTCAGCAAAGCTGAAGCTCTATAAAAAGACACGGATAGACAAAAGCGACCAAAGCTTCTCTCTTTCAAACTGTGTTTCAGATCATTTCTGATTCAGGTAATTCATTAGATCTAGTTGATGAAAGATCTTAGAGTTCTTCCTCTCCATCTCAGGCTAAGTCATCACAAATGAGAATATCATCCTCATCCTCCTGTGGGCAAAACCACTAGTGACTAATCCATTCTATTTTCACCACACCATATGAACCCATTTCTCTCTCTCTCTCTCTCTCTCTCTTTCTTTCTTTCTCTCACTCTCTTCCTCTCAAAGAAAGCACCCACTAATTTTATAATGGCCATTACAGTAACACAGGCATATGTGTGCCAGGAAAATAGCCGAAATTTATCAAGGCATCATTGGTAGTCCACTGTAGGCATTGTTCTATCAGTTAGGCATATTTTTATCCACTCAGACTTGATTATAAATGTTGATGACATAACAAAAGGCATTTATGAGTGTGTATGTATGTGCACTGTGACAAAGTAAGACTGTGTAAATAGCCAATTAAGAGTGACTGCGTTCATAATTCATGTCTGTGAATTATACATGTATGTACATTATGCTTTTACACAGCAAGCAGGAAAGTGTTCTTGGTGTGTTTATTTGCCTTTTTTGGCCCTGCAAGTCAGAGTCCTCCCTTGCTCAAAAACTATACTGTATCTCCTGTTGTCTGCATGTACTTTTGAGCCTCCGGAACATTTGGATCTCCTTGGATCTCTGTCCCCCAAAATAGCAAGTTCTCTCATATGCACTCTCCTCTCCTCTCCTCTCCTCTCCTCTCCTCTCCTCTCCTCTCCTCTCCTCTCCTCTCTCTCTCTTTCATTTTTTCTCTCATCTCTCCCTTCTCCTTGCTGTCCCCTGTCCTCTCTGTCTCTTCTGCTACCCTCTCACCCTCCCTCCTTTTCTTTCTCTCTCTCTCTCGCTCTTTCTTCCTCTCCCTCCCTCCCTGGCTCTCTCTGGCAGCAGTGGGCATTGCCCTGAGGCTTTTAGCTCAGAGGGTGGTGAAGGCACAGCCGGCTCTAGCGTTTCAGCTCTTGCTTATGGTTTCGGCGTGGTGCCCTCTGTGTCTACTCCTCGGCTGCTGTCCTCTCCCTTCTCTGTGACTCTCTTGGCAGTTGGTGTGTGTGTGTGTGTGTGTGTGTGTGTGCAAGCTTGAGTGTCCTCCCGAATGTCAGTCTGCTCTGCACACACCCCTGCTGGTTGTCGTGACCTGCCTGTCCTTCCACTACATCCCTTGTCACACACACACACACACGCACACACACACGATTTCACACCTACATAGACACACACACGTTATATCGAACAAAAACATATATGTCACCTGCGCACACAGCACAGGAAACACACACACACACACACTCTCCACACACACACTTACTTTTGTGTCCTTGTTCCACCCCATCCACTCAGTTCTGGCTAGCTGACAGTCTAGCACTTATGCCCCTTTTCCTTATTATTTCCAGCCTTTGTCCTTAGCCCTTGTTATCACCAGCCATGCCCATTATGGTAGTATCTAGTTTTACTCCGTTTCTCCTTCACAGCTTCGCTGCCCTTCTCTCAAACACTCTCTCTTTTCCTCTCTCTCTACTTCTCTCCCCTCTCTTTTTTCTCCTCCCTCTTCTCTTCTCCTCTCATCTCATCCCTCCTGTCTCCCTGGTGCTTGTCCTCCCCTGGCTGTGTGTAGTGGCTTCCTGGCTCGATACCACGCTCAGATAATGACTTCAGTGTTCATTCCCATCCTGCCGTTTAGCTGTCTTTTATCGACAGGCAGAGGTCAGGGGATGCAGAGAAGGAGCAGGAGGTCTGGGGAGGAGGAGGAGGAGGGCGAGAAGAAAGAGAGAGAGAGCGTGTGTGTGTATGTGTGTGTGTGTGTGTGTGAGAGAGAGAGAGAGAGAGAAAGAGAGGGAGAAAGAGAGAGTCTACAGAGAGGACAGCTCCCACTGACGGGGTGGAAAAAGGGAGAGCTGTAATGGCATTAAACAGAGGCTGAAGGGGCTGGAGCTTTCACTTACCATTAGAAGGAATAGGGATAGAGAGAGAGAGAGTTAGGGGAAAGAGACAACAAGAGAGAAAAAGAGAGAAAATGGAAATCAGAGGCAAGCAGCAAGAGAGAGAGAAAAAAAGTTAAGAAATATGAAAGAGAATATTCTCCAAAGAAATAAAAAATAAATAAAGACAGAAATAGAGAGAGCGAGTGAGAGGATGGACTGAGATAGCAGAGGAGAGATGCAGAAAATCTCCATAGTAATGTGCTGGTGGAGTGGGAGGTGTCACAGCATCGCTACACGGCTCAGTCTTCATTTGGCTCTCTTGCCATGCAACAGACACCAAGCCCCGAGAGCAAAAGTGTGTCTGTAGCCATGTGAACACGCAAGCAGTTTGCTCCCTGTCGTTTGACTTTGGTTCCTCTCTCTCTCTGTCTGGTTAAAGCATGCCAAGCCTAAAACAAGTTCCAACAGCACATGCCATCCCCTGTTCCAATCCTTTAGGCAAATTGAACGTAATTGATACATTAGGTAAACAGCTTGTGTCGCACCCACACTAGAGCACGCACACACACACCTGTACACAGACACACACACACACACACACACACACACAAACACTCACCTCCTGTGTTCTCTGTAACATATGTAAATTGACCTTCATCCTAAATAGCTTGTTGGTTTGGACTGTCAGCGCGGGTGAAGCTTCTCTGGTGCCTGGCACTGGGCTCCTGGCCAAGTGGGCACAGTCGGCTTGGGTTGCATTTTCCTCTTCGAGCGAGCGGGGCTACCTTGAAGGGCAAGGCTAAAAGCCATACAAATATGGTACAACGCTGTTCTACTCCTTGCCATCCATTATTTATGCTTACTGCTCTGAAGGGCAGAAATCATCTTTGCCATAATAAGGTGAAGGCACTTGTTCAACAGCAACAACGAAAAAAAAAAACACGTACAACATGCACAAGAACTTCCTTTCAGGCAGTTGTGGGATACTGCCGTGCATTTGGTTGAAATTCCTCACTGACTGAGTACTGATTTACATTTGGGCTGACAGCAACAACAATATAAGTTTAGTTTAACCTCAGCGTGTCAGTATTATAATACCAGATCATTCCATTGCTACACGTTTCATGTCCCACGTGTGTGTGTGTGTATGCATGTGTGTATTCTTTCCAAAATCAATGAGATCAATTCTTCCATGTGAAGATTCTGTCGGCATACAGTCACGTCCATAAATCAACATCACCTCACACTGCTGTTTACACATGATTAGTGAATTTGCTAATTGTTGTTGCTACTTTGGCAATGCCTGTGGCCCTTGCTGGTCCTTTAGCCTCTGATGAACTGTTAACATCTGACGAACGACTGCTGTGAGGGGAGCTTGGGCCAAACACCATCCTCCTTTAAACTGGCAAACATCCTTCACTCCTCTTGTTATTCTGCTGGAACTTTCTGAACGCCATAGCATTTGCCGGGGGGGTATTTTTAGCTCTGCTCACGGTATGATTCCATTCCATTCCATTCTTCCTGTCTCTTCACTGTGAAGTGTGACATGAGGATGACCTCTAACAGTGATGGCTCCTCGTCAGGATGCTGCATGCAGACACTGACATCCTGCAAACGAAGACCAGAGGATGTAATTCACAGCAATGCTGAGCAACATGATCGCATCCCGGGGTTTAAAAAAAAGCAAAAAGAAAGAGAGAGAAAGAAGAGACAGGCAGGTTAAGGCCTTCATCTATCTGACCTTCCTTTTTTTCTTCTCATTATCTTCCCTACAAGTCTTTTTCTAGCTTTCTTTTCACTCTATCAAACTTTACTGTTTCCTCTCCCTGACCATCTGATAACAGTTTCATTTTAAATCTGCTCCTCCTCATATGGCATTAAAATAGGATTTAGACAATCCTTCCCCATCCATCATATTAATATGTAAAGCCAGTGTCAGAGGGCTTTATCGTCGCCTCGCAGAGCATCTCTTTTGACTTGTGGATTGTGCAGATCAGCTACACGTATCAGTTTCATCTCATTGAGCTGAACAGTCCCATATCTTGCTTTGACTGTTATATCTCTGCACCAGTGCTGTACAGTATGGAGAGCTTTGTACTGAACTGGGGCTTTCTTTAGATGTGCTCTTGAGCTTTTCCTGTTGTCTTTGAACTTTGCTATGAGTGATCTGAAAGCAATGTAAGAGTGTTATAACAGAATTCTACTTTATGCAGAGACTGATAAGGCAATGCAATATACAGTAGGTTTTTCCATCAAACCGTAATGAGGATTTGTAGACGTGCGTCACAGATGGCCTTTCAGGGGGCGGTGGACAGATGAGCCTTCTGGAACTTTCTGTGTATGTGTATGTGAATATGTGAATGTGAGTGTGTGTCTGTATACTGTGTGAATGTGTGTGTGTGTGTGTGTGTGTGTGTGTGTGTGAATATGATCTGTGAACCCTCCTGTTGAGACGAACATGCAGCCAGCCTCGCTCTTGCACGCCACGGTTTGTAAGTCACAGACTGAGGAAGTTCCAGCCCTCCTAACTATCATTCAGCACTTGTATAGACTCTCCATAGCTCCTCCACCATCAGTCAAAACTGAGAAACTGAATCATCGTTCCTCACTGGGAAATTTAAGTGCTGCATATGTCCTCTTCAGCCAGTAGCCCCTGCACCAGTGCACTACAGTAAACACTGCAGGTGGGTGTCTGGCCGTTCCTCTGGAGCTGTGTCCCTGAGAGGATAGCTGTGATATATATATATATATATATATATACCCTATAGCTCTTAGGGCGTTGGGGATGACCTTTGAACCCTCGTCTGTCACATTCTTCCTCGCTTCAGTGCTTGGCGTGCTGCATGGCTGACTAATTGAATCTTAACAGCGCCTTTTCACACAAGAGGGCCGTGCTGCCCGATGCCTCTCTATCCCTGGGCAAAAAATTACCAATTCATCTAAATGAATATCCTGTGGGCTGTTTCTGCTGTCCAACCCTCCCCCAAACACACACACACATACAAACACATATGCAAGCAGATGCACACACACACACATACAATTGCATCTATAGATAGACACACACACAAACACAGAGATAGAGAGATAAATAGATATAAGATAGATCGATAAATAGATAGATACATACTTTATTACCCCGTAGGACATTAAGGAACACACATACATATGCACACACACACACACACACACACTCACACAAACACACATACAGACACACACACTTATTCCAAAGTCACCCTTAACTACTACAATCCAATTCAGGCTTTGAATTCATTTTTTGTTCTCCTGTGGCACCAATATTGCAAATTAGGGAGTTAGGCAATCAAGAGACTTCAGAGGGCCACCCACCCACCTCTTCTGCCTTGTTGCATAAAAGGGCTCACTGTTTATTTTTTTTCTTCTGTTGTTTTCAGTGTAAACGCAGCCTTCAAATTCCTTTGTAACTGAAATGAAGGTCAACAGCAGTGTTTCCAGTCTCTCTTCAATCTTCTTCCCCTCTCCTTTGAATACATTTTCATATTTTAACATTTACCAGAGACTTGTGATCTTTTCCTATTCATTAGACTTTGAATGTAGTGATTTACTGTTGACTCATACATTCTCTGAGAGTTTGATGACCAGTCTTTTTTATGCAGGGGACAACAAGGTTAGCGTATTTTGATTGACCACAATCCATTTCAAAAGGAAATGGATGAATAGCCACAAAAATAATAACATTGGCTTTGCAATGCTTTTGTTGTCCTTTCAAGGTGGATGTTGCACTAAGGATATACAACAGCTAAACAGCTTGCTGTTTAAGTGTCGTATAGAGAGGCATGACTGTCTCTTTCTTTCCCTCACTCTGCTGTCTCTCCTAGTGTCACACACAGACACAGACACTATAGCTCATTAGTTAACTGTGAGGTTGAGTGATAGGCTAGTTTGCTGTTCTGTGCGAGTCTGCACTACAAGGGGCTGAGGGCATGGTGCCTGGTCCGGGGCAAGGTGAGATGAGGCCTCCGTGAGGGGAATACAGAGCTGCACTGGGCCCCGTGCTGAGGGCCATAAATAAGGAGGTTATCTGCAGGGGACATGCTCTCTCTCTCGCTCTCTCTCTCTCTCTCTCTCACACACACACAC